>CM057005.1:38231344-38416344 GCA_029891345.1 Dryococelus australis | reverse complement strand
GCGCGTGCGCTTTCCAATCTTTTTTGTTTTTCAATATTTTTCTCGGCACCATGTTAAGACAGATGAAGTATATGTTGTTGCATTGGAGGATTGGCCTTTCATTCAGCTAATCCAAAACAAATATTCACGCGTCTATCAAAATTGATTAATGTCACCATACCAATATTTATCATGGAACTGCGAGTAAGGCACAAAACGTAGAAAAAATTTCATAGCCCATAAACTATCAACAATCACTTAATATACAAACGGGTGTTTCGGATATGTCTTGAGGTCCTCTACTTCCCTGCTTCAGCTTGACTCTACTTTCTAGGACATTCTTTATAGAAAAAAATGCTGTTGTGAAGTAAAATAAGTGGTTCTTTTATGCTGCAGACATGTAGAATGATACAGATAGTTCCATTACAAGTTTATTAAAATACTGGTGAATTGAATGATGTTAGTCAGTTGTCTGTTTCTGTTTAAGGTTTCCCAACATTTTGTCTGTAAGCTGGTAACAGAGTATAGGTGAGCAGTTAATTAACAAGCACTGACAATTTTTGTTCTGTTGTGTTTTTAGTTTTGTGCTGAAGTTCATGTTTAGTTATTTGGATAATTGTATGTAACAAGTTTGGTTCATAAAGTATGAAAACCTTTATGCTAATTTATTTTGGAGTCTTACTATTTTTATTATGTTTCATAATGTTGTTTATGGAAGGGTGACAATATTTGTGGAAGAATAATGAGGATATGTACATTTTCTATCATTGTATACTTCAACAGCATTTTAATGGCTTTTGATGAAATAACACCTGACTAAACTCCAGTTTCATTAAGAGAAATGTTTTTATTGGTTTGCTGCACCCATCCCTTTTCTTTATACTGCATGTTTCTCCGTTATCTTATGTGCCATGTGGTATAAATTCAGTGGTTGTAACTAATTATTAAATGATGCTGGAAAGGGAACAATAAATCACTGCTCATATTTCAGTTAAATTGTATGTCACTTCAGCCAAGTTATTAACCAAAATATATGATAAGGGTGTTTGACATACAGCCAACTCTCATTTGTAAAACCCCTGGAATAGGGATTGATATTTAGAGAGGGTCGCCCTCTCTAAATATCAATCCCTTTTTTGGGGAACCATGGAAAAAAAATTTAATTGAAAAAGTTTTTCCAATAATACCCCCATCAAAATAACAACCCTTTTCCTGGGAACCGTGGAAGGATTTTATAATTGAGAGTTTACCATAGTGTAAGCCTGCACACTGACTGTGAAATATGTGTGTGATATTGCATTTGCAGTTCAGATGAGAAAGTAGAATGTTTCTCTGTGAGCTTGCTCCCTGTGCGAGCTGAGATAGAGCTTCATAACCGCCACTACTGGGACACGCTTGTCAGTTCGTTACAAAGCTCCATCATGAGGGATGTGGCTGCTATTGAAAAGTTTACCAGCGAGGCGACACAAGTACTCAATCAGCAGCCAAACAGTGTTGAAGAGATTGGCAGGGCTAATGCTAAGCACTCTGAGATTATGCAGACTACACCCAAGGTAAGTGAAATCATTACCATTCAGGAAATTAATAATCATTATTTTAAAACTTTTGGGCTTCCGAGCAATCGTGTTGTGTTTTTTCTCATGAGAATATCATAATACTGCCCCCAAATTTACTGAGTTAATGTCTAAGGTCTTTTATCTGCAGTTTACCTCATTACTGGGGAAAAATAAAAATCATAAGACTTGAAACGGTTTATAAGTTTAAGAAGGTGCCATCATTGGGATCCATGGGATTAGAGTTTTGTTAGGTTTCCCAGGTAAGTCTCCTTCTCCTCCACTATTCACAGTGGGGGATCTGCAGTCAAAAACCCTCTTTCCCTCTTGTTTTAGGAAGAGGAACTGACTACATCTGTTAGTACTGAATTGTAATACTCTTCCAACATGACATGAGTAAGAGTAAAATCATTTTTTATTGTATTTCAGAAGGTATGGAATTGTTTTAAATTTTGGACTTAACTTTCAAAATATGATGAATTAGTTAATTTTCTCGATGGCTTATTGTTTTATTATGTCCTGCACATAAGCGTAGACCAGAATGGCATTAACAGTGTGTGCATCTATGTGCCACAGCTTTAAAATAAATGTATTGGTTATTTATTTATATTTATCTTACTTAAATAGCACTATTTAATTTTATAGTACCCAGTGAAATCATAGAGTTGTTTTATTGTAGTGAATAACATATTGCCACACTGTGTAGTGATTTAACTTTAGTTTATCCAAACATTTCCAGATGCTGCAAACTCTTGAAGAGACACAACGTAAAAACAAGACTCTGGCCAGCTGGACAAAAGAACACTTGGAACCAGTAAACCGCATAGTTATTGTATGGGACAATTTTCAGACAATGTTGGATAATTATCAGTTTATCATCAGTAAACAGGTACTACAGTAATAAATATATATTTTTTATTCTAATGTTGGGAAGTTTTTTTTTCATGCTAGTCAGTCTGAAATTTGTATCACATAAAAACAATATTACTTTTACTACTTTGAGCTTAATATTATGTTAGCCTATTTGGTGTATGAATAGCTGAAAGGATGTTTTGTAAATAGATTGATGCATGATGCATTTAGCATCTTTGATGCACCCTCTACAAAATAATAATCTTAAGCACAATGCTCAACCCTATGGCAAGTTAATCACCTAACACAGTACAGGGTACTATGGCACAATGTCAGAAGCGACTACAGACACGTGATCCTAGCTTGTACTGTTCGACCAGAAACATCACTTCAACTACCCCCCCCCCCCCCCCCCCAATGCAAGATTGTACTGTTGGCTGAGCTGCCGCGCCCTCCAACCTGGCTAAGGTAGTTTCACAGTATGGCGAGGGAGGGCAGCACCCAGCCTACTTCCATGCAGAGCCCGAAGATAACTAATGATAGCGCCGCATCAGCACCTTTGAATTTTCAACCCCTGGGGCCCGAGGCCGAGGCTATCACTCTCCACATTCCTCATCCGAGTGCATATACGAGATAAGTATAAAATTTCATGCTTGACCAGAAATCTTCAGTCTCAGCTCCTTCACCGCTCCTGTATAGGGCCGGAGGTAGCCTTCTGGGTGCGCAACCACTGGTACTTCCGCAGATTCCACCACACTCTTGGACCGGAATCTCTACCAGTAAAAGACATCGCCGACCAGAAGCCAGCACTTCTTCAGCAACCATTGACTCCCTGCTTCTGGGAGACTGGACCCTTACCACCCCTTGGTGTTGAACCCAGAAGAACCTCTTGGTAACAGTTAAGTTGACATCCCTTCACGACCTTCCCCTTGCCTACCGGACAGTGCTGGCATTACCAACGCTTCCCCTTGAGTAGACGTCCCCTTTAGTGTTCCTTCAGAACAAACCCTTACGTCAGTTAGGAAATAGTAGTTGTTGAATACTAGTTTCTCCAACACCAATTATTGCCTTTCCTGTTAGATTAAATACCAGGTCTCCTTCACTTGGATTCCTTAGGATTTACTTCCATACCAAAGTTGTCTAGCATAGGAGGTAGCACATTGCCACAGTGTTTTATTGCTCACATAATAAAATACATAAAACTTATCTACTCTCTATATACTGATTTTTTTTGTGTAAAACGCCATAGTTTTACCACGTAGTTCAGACCTTGAACGTGAAGCCGGCGACACCAAAGGCAGCAAGCCAGATACACACATATTAAGAAGCCACCTGCGCTTCCAAACTGGTAGAATTTGGTAGAGCCCAAAGCACTAGAAACTTCTCCACCAAGTGAATCAGTGACTCGGGTGGTTACATAAACTCAAAATAGGGTAGGAAAGGAATTGGAACCAACTTGACAATCTGATCTCCTTCGGATACCACACTTGGGTATTCTGGTCAGAAAGTAACTTGAGCTATCTGATGTTTGGTCCACTGCTCTCTTGTAGGGCCAGATGAAAGGAACATAGGGTGCTGTTTCTCGTTACAAGACTGGGTATTTGGAAGTATACACCAGGGAATCATAAGCACCGGCTCTACTTTCATGCAGTCTCAGTAGTACCCTTAATCTCCCATACCTTACACCCAGAAGAGAGGGAAATGAAGAAGGTTGAGGCGAGCTGTGGCTGCCCCTGAAACTAGACTGCATTGCGACCCTCTGTCAGAAGTTGCACTTTGCACTTCCACCAAGGAGCCTCGCTCCTTCTTACTGCAGACATCTTTATTCCCCCTATTGATTAAGCTTGAAGGCCCTCCTCATCCCATCCTAGAACCTTTCTTAAGGGGTGAAGAGCCACCCATTGGTATTGCCAACCCCTGGTTGTGCGGTTCCAGTCAATCACCCATAGTTGTCAGCAGTACACCATGGAACCCAAGTGCCTCACCATCCAAGAGTCTCCGAGGCGACCACCAGCCCTCACCACGACAGGGTAAGAGTCTCTAGCTGGCAACAGCAACACCACTACTTCCAAAGAGCACCAAGCCTCCAGGTAAATGTGTTAACAAGGGTCAGCCTACTCGTAGGGCTGTGACAGTGGCTTTGGATTTTGTGCCCCTAAGACAGGCCACCAGACCTGTTCTTTACACTGGCAGTAAGCCAGTTCACCATTAAGGTGCTCTAACTTGTGGTTCTGACGTCATGAAATAAAACTACTAAGGTGACTAAGACCTCCACTTTTTCATTTAAACGTTGTGTGACAAAGGTCACTACAACATCTAACCCCAAAGTCTTAGATCACTGTTTGATGCGGCTCGCCTCTCCAAATAACTGTGTTACAATTATTCATTCCCCAGTGGGCATGTATCAAATAGGTTTTTGTGGTGCCCATCGTGGGGCGTAAGCTGTTATAGTATTGACTAGGCAGCATGGCCACGTCAGCTGGCCGCACATCCATGACCACTTGGGTCGTCAACCCAAACCTAATAGGTTTTGTGGCCTCTAACTGTTATAGACAGGCTAGGCAGTTTGATTAAGCCCACCATGCCTCCAGTTAGTGTCTCAGCCAGATGGCTAATTCACTAACTCCAGTATATCATGCCTAGGACGTGGTATCTTTGGTAAATCAGTTCTCGAAGCAGCCTACTTAACCACCCAAGTTACCTCAGTGCTCAACGCAGCCTAAGTAAATTCCTAACCAGAAAACTAGGTCGGCTAGTGCAATACTAGTCAAGAGTCAAACACCTATAAGGACTTCATGGAGCCCAACTTTAACACCCTGTGGTGCTCAACACACTCACCTATCATGCCTGACTGGACGGAGTCTGCTTGATGCTTCCGAGACCGCAATGGTCAATAACCACCTTCTTGAAGCGATCTAGAAATGCTCAATGGACACATGCCTTGGCATGGGGTACATGTGATCCATTGGGCCCACTGTACCTGTCCTTACTACTACCAGTGTCTGGGGTGGAGAGACAAACCCAGATACACAGACGGCTTGCAGTACTCCTGTGTAGCCTGCCGCCAATGCCAAGCAGCTCACTGCAATTGGCTCGAGTGCATTGGACAGGGCATCCACATGGTTGCGGGGCATAGTCTGTGTGCAGGAGTTTCACCACTTGTGCATCAGATGTCCTGATGAGTGATTCATGCATCCAGGTATGGTGTACCAGTGTGAAGTCTATCGGCGTACACAAAACTACCGACCATCCAACCCAGGCCCTAGTAAGAGCCCTGTCATGGCCATCCGTGTCACTTCCGCTGATAGCCAAACGATCAGTTGAGTCTGGTAATATTTCCAATTTGTTTGGTCCATATACCCATAGGGGTGGTGGGAGGACTCACTACGCCTGCTTCGTGGAGAATCCAGAGAAGTGACTTTATCGCTGGTATCTAAGTCTCCTTTGAGTAGGTTTCATAGTGAGGGTTTTCTCTCGACCCTAGCAGTGCCCAGGGAATTGGTGTTATATTACTAGAGCGGAAATGACGGGGTGACGGTGACCCCTGACAGCAAAGTACTATGCGCTCGGTGCGGTTGTGCCAACTCAGTGGTACTGACTCCCCATCCTTGGATTGGTAGGAGCGTCTCGGGAGAAACATGCTAGAATGTGGAGCACTGCTGATGGTCTTGCAGGAGTGTCTTGAAGGAAGACGTAAGTGGCTGGACAGCATGGTGAGTTGGTAGATCTGCTAGGCAGGCAAAAATGAACTACCCCAAAAATTTTTATATTTTTATTAGTAGCTTTGAAGGGGTGTACCCTAACTTAGCCTACCATGCAAGGTAGGAGAGAGAAGCTATAGGTGCCTGTTGGACAAGGATGCATCATGCGTCTATATGCCCTAACTACTTCCATGCAGGATTAGATGATAGGGTTACTTTACTTGAGTCGACCTACTGAGGAGTTATAGAAGTGTTAGGCCAACATTTGCGGCCAGGCATGTCCCGGCAATCAAAGTGGGTTTTTGCAATTATTGCTAAAAATCTTTGGTAAACTAGGAGACTACCCAATACTGTGTTTACCCACAAAAGGGTCACCCACCTGTATGGTTCATAGGTATGTTTTCCAGCAAAAAAAAATTTTCTCACCATAAGGGTTGCCCATGCATACGTGTTTCACCATACTTTTGCTTTCAGTAAAACTTTTTCTTCACTATATATAAATATGTATTATCATTTGATAGAATAATAATAAAAGTGACATTTCCTATGTGTCATATCAGCTTAACGATGGTGCATAACGAATACTGCACTGTGCATTGCTGCATGTTCCTTGCCTGTCAGTCCTGCTTTGTTTCACTCGAACCGCCCAGTCCAGGTTGCTCGCTCCCATTCTCTCTTTCTACCTTTCGTTCAGTGTCCTTCCCTTCCTCCCCTCCCATCTCTCACACTGTTTTTCCACTCTTCTCATTCATCGTTTTTCCACAAAGCTGCTCGGCATTCGTTGGAGGGGAGGTGCAATGAGAGCAATGAACTACCGGATGCCATCACCCACATCATGTCCTTCCCCTCTCTAGCCATCTCTCTCTCTGGCTGGATGCCACAGCCAGCAGCAGCTCTATGTTTTTTTGTGTATGTTTGTGTGTGTGGGTGCGCGCATGCACACACCATTGCCATCCCAGCAACAGCCAGTTGGCCGGCCGAGTGCTTGCTGACTGAGCACTTGCCAGCTGGACTGGCAGGCTTCACACAGCGCACACAATACGCAATATACATGCAGTGTTGAGGCATTTGACACATGCAAATAAGTTTTACTCTCCTCCATAAGTTTTATGTATGAAAATCCAACACAGTATAATTATTTAGGTACATATTGTATCCCATGGTAAAATAAACTTGCATAAGGGTTGCACCCCATTTTTTGGACACACAAAATCTGCATAAAATGTGAGACCCATACTTGGGTAAACATGGTAACAACAGTACATGCGTGGAGTGTGCCTTACAGTATAGAAAAGTACAGTATAAAGCTTCTACATTTGGGAGCATATTTGAGTGTATGGAAGTCAAAAATGGGAACAGTGGCTGACTCGAGGGAACCTTGAAAAACTACGCCCCCGGCCACTGCTCCCCAGTTCTCCTAGTAGTGGGCACACAAACTTCAAGTAGCTTGCACACCCAACTTGTAATTTCAAATGGCCCACAATAGAGCTAGGCATTGTGCAGCAGTCTCATCAAACCTAGGCAACAAAGTTAGCGTATATCAGTGACAGAATAACTAACCCTTCTGTGATAAGGGAATGAGGTTGCCAAGCCACTCCCCATCATTGCCGGGATCATCTTTCATTTTCACGCATTGTGCTGACTGCAGAGATTACATGGCGAGACTGAAAAGGGGTTCTAAGCTGCTCCCAATGTTTGACGGCCAAATCACACTGACTTATATGAAGGAAGACATCTTCCAATCCTGATGTTTCAATTCCCAACTCTGCATGCCATCCGTCTCCCTCCACAGATGCCAATTTAGGTCCATGAGATGATATTTCATAATTTCCAGCAGCCTCACAGCATGGGCCCTCTATCTGCCACCCAGGGGATGTGCTGCATTGCAGTTGATCTCTACACCCCAGTTGCTTTTATTTCATTATTGGGGCTAAGCCTCTCAGAGCAGGGAATGTACAGACACATGAAGGTCATTGTCTTCCCAAAGGATTATCATTAGTTGGGTTTGGGTTAGCTGCAACTAGCCCACTTAGCCCTGGCCATCCTTAATATGGCACGTTACTTAATATGCGTGGCATTCACATGTCAAGTTTTGCACTTGTGCAGCACAGTGTAATCCCTGAGCCGTGGTTTTCCAATTTGTGTTCCTTTCTCTTTGCCTACAAAAAATAGGAGAAGGGCAGTGGAATCCCAAACTGCTAACCAAATCGGAATTTGGAAAATTGTAGTTCTTGTAATTGTGAAGGAGAATCAATACAAGTTAATGATGTGGAAAAAACCCAATAAGAAAAGTAAAGTTTCGTATAACAAAACATAAGTGTTTGAAGTTGACTGTGAACATGGGATGCCTGTTGTTTTAAAGTTGTTTATTATTTAAATGATGTTGTTATTTTTGTGAAATATAATGGAAAATTGATTCAGATTGGTAATAAACTTTTAGATTTGTATTAATACAAGAAATTGATGATAGTTCTACATTTCTTGAGGTGGGCAGGGCGTTTGGAGCAAGAGAATTTGTGATTGGCTCTGACTCGGTTGGGGCCAGAGCCCTGCCACTGCCAGTCAAGAGATGGCATCACTGTAGTCATTGTAGGTGAATCACTTCAAAATAATTTTATATTTCCATTTTAATAAATTTTGTGTTGCCTGGGGTATTTTGGGGCATTTAATTTTGTTATTTAACTCGAGGGGATAATCACCTAAACATTTTATGGATTTGTTAGTGTGTAAGAGTAGTTTATTATAATAGTTAGTATTAAATGTCTGTAACAACATTTCAATGAACAGAATTTTGTGGTAATTATGAAGAGCTGTATTTGATCTGTGATTCTAAAATATATATTTTGGATAACTTGTAAGATATTTAATGAGTATTTACTTATTTTTCTCCAGGCGTCATTACCATATAATAGGACTGATCTGGCAATAGCATTGTAAATTAACAGTTTTAAACATCTGGGTATATTAGTACATACTCTTTTAGCATTGTATAAATCTACAGTAATTTACTCATTGCAATATTTTAGCTTTCTTTATTTGTTCAGACCATAGTAGACAATTAATATGCCTAGATATTTTGCATTTTGCTTGTACTGAATAGGAGTGTTTTTAAAGTAATTTGCTGAGTTGTCTGGACATGTTAGGTGGTTATTAATAAAGCTTGTAATTCGGAGGGATTAGTTTAAATTTTTCATGTTTTGTACAAGTATTCAATCTAATTTATTTGCAGTTGATTGAGAAGGATTGTGTAGGGAATCTTTTTATCATGCGTATAAATTATGGTATCATCTGCATAAATTTGCACAGTTGAATGTGTTACGGGAATACTGTACATGCAGTAAAAATATTACATAAAAATTTTGATATTCCAGAGCCTTTTGTAACACCTTCTAAAATTATGTGTGATAGAATTAACTTGATCAATACTTACAAAGAATTTCCTGTTTTGAAAGTGATGGTAGAGGGTGGATGGAAGAGTTGTGAAATTTAAAGTTGATTAATTTTTATGCAAGGCCGGTTATCCATACTTTGTCGAATTCCTTTGTGGTATCTAAAAATATAGGGCCTGAGCAAATCCCATGTATATTTCTCTTGAGTGAGGAGGGAGAGCAATAGAGGAGAGAGAACTTGTGTCCCTGCGATACAAATGGGATGGTGGGATGCGCATTTGGTACCCTGGCCTGGAAGGCTGTCCCAAGGGGCAGAATGTAACCAGGCTACTTTGAATGGCTCTTAACATCGAGGTCGTGAGAGCCGACCAAAGTAAAGGGAAGCCAAACTTAATGGTAATTTATCTAGTTATGTACTGGGAAAATTTTGTGTTGAGCGCAGTCAAGATTTTTAAGCATATTATTATAAGCACTGCACAAGTTCTGAAATCCTGTTACTTGATGTTCCAAGAAAAAGTTGGTGCCCAATGGGTGCAAAGATGCTTTAATTGATGCGATTTGTACAGGTCGAAGGTATCAAAAATAGCTTAACTACTCAGGTGGAGAACTTGAGTGCAGAGGTAGAGAAATTCAAATTGCGCTGGGAGCAAATGAAGCCTCGAGAAATGGTTCTCCAGAATGCTGAAGAGCAGGTTCTACAACGTAGTCTGACCATTCTCAGGGACAAGCGACAAGAATGGGAGAAGTTGGTGGAAGATAGAGAGACACTGAGGTGAATATGTGTTGATCATTATAATGTATGGTTCAGAAATATACAATGTGTAAAAAAAAATCGCAAATTGTAACACCTTGGTTGCATAGAAAAGTGAAGACTGTGAAGAAAGTATATAGGACATTTTGTGTTGTGGTCAACCATTTGGTCACAGCGGCGCCATGAATATAGCATATGATTGTGTGGTGATCACCATTACCACTTAACAGAATAGCTGTTGAACCCTAATGTTTAGGCCACATGCAGGTACACGTGTAGAGGTAAACATTTGCATGTCAGTGAATGACACTTCTGACATAAATCATGTCTGTCCAACAAAGTCTTGTGGATCTCTATTGCAGACTGCTAGGTCTGTTCTTATGCTTTTACTGTAAATTGTGTATATTTGTGTGTTCTGTCATTAACTTTTGTATCACATGTAAGACTTTACAATGCATAATTATGTTTCAATAATAGCACTATTGTGTAGCTGGTGTATTGCCTTCCACACAATCATTTGCTAGATTCACAGGGCTGCTGAGTCTAAATGGTTGGCCATAATAATAAATGACCTGTATATTTTCTTCTCAGTTTTCACTTCTTTACTTAACCTCAGTGTTACAATCCGCCATTTTTTACGTGGTGCATAGTTGTTTCTTTATTCAGTAGGATTTTTTTTGTTGGTAATTGATTTACAAATGTCTTTGTTTATAAGTGTAGCTGTTTAATTTTTGAGAATTTTCACTCCTTTGTTATTTTAGCAATGATTGTACTCACTTTGGTATGGAACCACCCGAGTTAGTAATGTTTGAAGAAATTGAAAATGATCTGAAGAAACATGAAGAAATGTGGTCGTTGTTTGAAGATTTCAACACAGGACTACAAAATTTTGCGAAAGAAGAGTGGATTATATTTAGAAGCAAAACTTACAAATTTGAGGAATTTTTGTCTGAATGGCAAGAGAAATTGAAGTCTAGTAAAGAGACAACTATATTAACTGTAAGATTACTGCAGGATGTTGAGAAATACAAGGTTTGTCTTTTCAGATTTTGCTTCTTCACTATTAACGTGCTATTTTGTGTAGTAACTTATTCTGTACTTACAAAATTAGGCTAATTATTATCTTATAAAATGAGGTTATTTTCTGACAGTCTCTGTGTAATTTGTTTGTATTATATTGCATTATATTGTATGTTGTAGGAAGTTCTGCCACTGTTGAAGTTTGTACGAGGAGAAATTTTCAGTGATAAGCATTGGCTTGAAATGTTTGGGCTCATTGGCATTCCTAGTAAGCCAATTGAAAATCTTATTTTTGGTGATTTACTAGCCGGTAGAGAAAATATTCTTGCCCAAGCCATCAATCTTCAGGTAGGCAAAGAAGAAACATCCACATAATAGCTGTCTGTATGGTGAATTCTAATAAAACTTTTAGAGGTTTTGTGCACTCCATAAACAGACTAAATCATTATTAATTTCTTGCAAACTGCTAAGTGAAAAATTATTTTATTTATCAGTGAAGGGAAAATATTTAGGTGGGGTCAAATTGAAGAACACTTAGATAAATGCATTATAGATACTATTATGTTTCATTTTCATTATCTGTAATACATTCACTGTCCTTGTCAAAATTTGTAAATTGAGAAAGAATCCAAGAGACTTTAGGTAAGTCTTGAATCATCACTGCTTTAACCCCTTCCTTGTTTAATTAATTTCACTAAAAACATCCCAAAAATAACCAATTATTTAATGCTTTGTACATTGTCTACCAAGTGCCAAGTGGAGGGATGACAATCTTGCAGAATTACATTTTTTGGATTCATATTTTAGAAGTTACGAATTTTGAAAAACTTAAGAAAAGTTTCACCTGAGTATACTCGGGCATAATGTAAATCCATTCCAAATCTGAATATTACACTGATGTTAAAAAAAATATACACATATACAACCACTCTGACTGCTGGAAATCTAAGACATACATATTGTGTAACGACATTTGTTGGTACTGACGCTGGCTAACAGCCAGCGGTGCTAAGCCCATGACGGCGCTCACCACGCACGTGACACGTGGGCATGCACATGTGCAAAGAGGCTCCAATTTGAATTTTCTTACAACGGAATATTATTTGCAGTGTAAAATGTGTCTTTTTATTTTTCAGGGTCAAAAATGTCTTAAAAGTGTTTGAAAATATATGTTTGTTGATATTGCAAAATGTTTGGTTATGAATTTAAAATGTGTGCTGCACGGAGATTAAGAACAATAATAATCTGGCGTGAATGCTGTCATAAAGAGACATTCAAATGATACAGAAAATTAATAAGAAAATTCTGAAATGTAAAACAATATATAAATTACTTTTGTGCCACTTTATTTTCATATATAAAAGTTTAACTCGGCGTGCATAGCACTTCCGCTTATGTGAACCCCATAGGTAGTCATGGTAGGTCCGTGCGATGCTATCCTCGGCGCAGTCATTGTAGCAGGTCTGGTGAGGTAAGACGCTGTCACGTACGCACTTCAAACTTTTTGCACTGATGTAGATTACCATAGCTCATTCTTATTGTATCGGTTAACATTTGCTTGCATACATTTTTTTTGCCAGATAATTTCCCCAGCATTATGCTTCCACTTAAATAATAATTTGTGCCCTTGCAGCTTTTTGAAACTTAAACAAGGAGAAAGGGAGGAAAGATGTCAGAGAGGCCACACGGCCTGCGCAACTTGAATCAGGTGCCACCCGCCTATGCTAAAGGCGCTTCATTGTAATTTCTGTATTATTGCTGTGTGCAATTTTAAGGGCTTTATTTTCATGAATGTATTCAAGGGTATTTTTCATGTTTAATTATTTTACGGCCACATATTTTGCGACCACGTGGTTCGTAGCAGCCAAGTCGATATCTGCGCCATCCATGCAGTTTGAGGGTTTATTGGTGTAATACCATGTGCGCCATAATTTATTTCAGGGTTCTATGTCAATTTTATTCAGGGTTCAATGAATTTTTTGTGTAATTGATGATTTGTATGTCTGATCACGTGGTCATTTCCATATCTGATTTTCTTGCCATCCGGCACTCTAGAAGCTCAAAATCAATTTGTTCTGCAGCAAAATAATTTTCTCAACTAGAATAATATTTTGGTTTGACCAGAATTTGCAGTGTCTGCAGAGAAATACAACATTTTCACCTGCACCATATGCTCCACTGCAACGCTTATCCAGTGGCATCCGCGCCATCTAATACTGCTTTCATGCGCTTGCGTGTTTATTGTGACCACTCATGTCATGCCCCATCATTTTCCAAGTGAATTTATATGATTGTATGTCATTTGTATGGTGACATTATTTCCATCCTAGCTGGCTATGTGTATAGGCCGTCACCTCACTAACCACGTGTGGCAAGACGAGCCCCAACGAGTCCACATTAGCGATGCCAAATAATGACACATGTTTATGTAACTTGTTCATTTTGTCTCATTTCATTATTCTTTGCGCCCTATCTTTGGGGAAAATCGTCAGTTCACCCTCGTGGCTGTCGACCCCATTCCCTTGTGAAGAGTGTTTTTTCAAACACCACAGAGAAGTCATCCATCTAGGAAGTGCGCTAGATTAATTGCGGGCTGGGGAGCACCCAATCGGAGTTGACTAGACACGTCCGAGTGTAATTCACAAGTAAATTTCTCGCACATTCCTTTGTACAAGTGGTATAATAAAAGGAAGTAGTGCAGTGCATCAAGTGTTTTCTCTTGTAATGACAGCTACCTCTTGCCATTTTTGTATAAAAGTTTAGTAATGATGTTTATTAATGCAAAGTGTTTTGTAAGTACGCTCGGGTAAGACGAACACACAGAACCCACAACATTCCTTAGAACCCTGAGTCTCAACAGTGCGGCGACTGGGAAACACCGCTGGCGCCCACATACAGTAAGTTTATTGTGTCACCGTTCGTCTCGTGTCTCACCCGACGGCGTCAGCACATAAATTTTTATTTTACTTTCTCACCCGAGTATACTCAGGCAGACTGTAATAATGTTTTTGTTTATTTTGTTTCTATTTTCTGTAAATCAATATAATAATACATAAACATTTCAGAATACATAAAATAATGGTACCAATAAGATTTAGAAAGATATTCACATATATTACGATACATGAAATCAATGTCACAGATATTATTGCCTTTAGCACCTGAAAAGGAAATCAATATAAAAAAAATTTGAAAATATTAAATATTAGAAAACACATAAATCAAGGCAAAAATAATGGAGTCACTTTTTCATTCACATGGCTCATAACCTTACATATTACCATTATCTGATGTTATTGCCTCTTGTACATGGAAAAGTAATACAATACAAAAGAAACTGACATCTAGTAATTAAAAACACATAAAATAAATACTGAGTAACATTTTTATTGAAAACAATCCCATGGAAATCATGTTACTTTGTGTAAACAATATCATTATCTGATGTAATTGCCTCTTGCACCTGAAAAAGTAATACATCACAAAAGTGTTCAGATGTTTGGTGCTGTGTGGTAAACCCAGAAACACGGAGTAACACACAGGGGCACATCACAATCTGGACAGTAGTACCTTGTTTCCGGCGTATCTTTTTCCCTTTGGCATCCCTGACACGGGAACACATTCCACAGTGCCTGGTCGGCTTCTCTTTCTTTTCTGTTGGTGGTATAGCTTCCGGAAGTGCCTTTGTCAGACGCAGAGGAGCAGGCGACGGTCCAGGCCGACCAGCACGCTTAGTTGAAATGTCAGTTGCATGATACTTCTTATATGTCCAGGCATGCATGTGTCAGTGCGTCTAAAACAACTCAAATCTATGTCTCAAGATGCTCGTTACAGCAACACACATAACCTCCACGACTCGACGACATGACATGGGGGCTTAAAGCACATTCCACCACCAGACTTTCTTTTTTATACACCAGTCAGCCTAGAAGCCCTTCACTTACTACTTTTAGCTACTGGTAGAACAGTGACTCAGATTTCAAGCACAAGTTTAGCAATTTGAGAGGTGTGTTATAAGGAATCGAAAAGCAGGCTTTACTGACATCAAATAGAGAAAATTATAACAGAAAAAAGGAAAAGAAATTGATTCACTACCAAAAATAATTCAAATAAGTTGATTAATAGTAGATAAAGGGGGAATTCTATTTCCTAGAGAACAAAAGATAATTAATTCTAAAAGCAGTTAGTTTTACTAGACAAAATAAATTAATCTTTTACGTAAAAATTAACAAGAATAAACATTATAAAAATTTGGAACGAAAGCAAATATGATATTTGTTTATTAAATAAATAAATAAATACTCCCTTTAGAGATTGACTTGAAACAATTACAACATTAATTATTAAAATAGTTTTTCCAAAAACAATTTAAAAATCCATTAAAACGTTTGTTTCAGTTACATTTTTTTTTTCTTCTAAACTTTAAAACATCATAACATTCTTTTAACTGAATTTACAAAACGAACTAACTTTCATTTGATTACAAAGATTTACAAAAGAAATAGAATGGGTTCAAAATGGGCCACAACTTGATCGACGCCAGGGAAAGTGCAAGTAGATTCTAAACTGCAAATCTGTTAGCATTACTAGCATCGGTAATTTGTGACAAAACGTAAACTTCCTTTTTTGTAAAAAATATAGATTACAACTAATACCAAAAAAAATTCATGCTCATCGACTAGATTTCAAAGTCTTTACAGCAATTTCCTGCCTTAACTTCAGCGTCAAAAGATGTACTTCCAACTAAAAGTTGTATCAGCTGGTTCACTTGCTTTTAGTGTGGTCAGAAACCAAAACTACAAAATTACTAAAGCTACAGATGTGAATGACACTTATCTGCTACACCACTACATGATGAGAAATCCCAACAAGGCTCCTCCGGCCTCCATCCCCTAGAACAATCTTCTTACTTGTCAAACACGACTGACCCTGGTGACGACTCGACGAAGACTCTCGTACGTGTCAACACGGCCTCGTGTCGTCACCGCATCCCCATGATGCTACGTCACTGTTGCCAAGCGGTTGTCAGCGGATAAACTTCACTGCTGCCGCCCCTGCCTCGCCCAAACAGTGCCACAGCTTCCTACACCTTTCTCCTTGGGTGCCCTGAAGTTACGCACAGCCGTCCCACTCAGGGACTTCACAAACCAGGTTATCACTCATTGCCTGCCTTGCACGTGATCAACATCCTGCAGTCCGGCTGACCAAACGGAAATCCATGCAATCACCAGTTCATGACCGCTGTGCATGATCGAAAGGGCTCCAAGTGTTCTAGACCCCTAACCAAGCCATAAGACTATAAACAGGGTGAGCTTTAACAGAATATTGAAAGTAAACTACCAGTTAAAATCAAACAACAAATAAATACCAAGTTACTTTCAGAAAGGGGCCTAAAATAAAACACTAAAAATAAACTACTCAAACAAAATTCTATAACTGCCAAAACACACACACAAAAAAAAAAAAAAAAAGACACTCATCCAAACAGAAAAACAATAGTGACAATTACTCAAAATCACATACCCAACAGAAAACTGCAAACAGCATCTGTCTTAACAAAAAATTAATCTAAACACCAACTAAAAACAAGTTGTGGTATTAAATTTACTTTGTCACAATATTATGCATGACCTTGAACTGCGTAGAGTTGCATTGAAGTGTGTGCCACATGCACTCTAAAGTTCAAAAGTGGGCATGTTATGTAACATGCTGTGATCGCCTGTGACACTACCAGCAGGAAGATGATCACTTTATGTTGAGAATCATCACCATGAATGAATTTTGGGCAACGGCATATGAACGAGAGCTAAATGTCAAACAGCAGGGTGGTGACATGCCAGATCACCACGAAGGCAGAAGTTTTGTCGGAACTCTTCCCTTGTAAAGTTCCTTGTCATTTCATGACATTAATGAAATGTTCATGTGACATTTCCTTAAACACATGGCACAGCAGTGACAACAGGCTACCACAGCAATTTCCTACAGACACAGATATTTCTTACCATTAGGGGAAAAAGTCCTTATCTGAGCAATGCTGTCATTCTCCATGACAATGCAAGACTGCATACAACAGGTATGTGTAGTGGTTACTTGATCACAGGAGATGGGAATTACTGGAGTATCCACCATACTTTCTTGACTTTTCTCCATGTGATTTTATCCTCTTACTCAAAGTAAAGAAACTACGGTATGATAAACAGTTCCAACTTGACAAAACATTTTGAATTCAGTAGGACAACAGATGACATTGATTTACACATGGTGAGGCAGATGGCATTGTGTGCCTCCCACATCATTAGCATGGGGGACTAATTTGAGGGCCTTTAGAGTGGATATGTGTGGGTAGTGTATTGTAATACTACAACTACCACAATAAACGCATGTAGTACAGTGATATTTATGGATGGTTACTGATGCTCCTTACCCTTCACATACTCTGCATTGTCCATACATTCTATACACTTTTATTTGTGTGTATTTTTCAAATTTTTCCATATTTTGATTTATGCCCACATTCTCACAAAAAATAGTTGCCATGACTTATGTCCCAACCTTTGTATGTAGTTCAGAAGTCTCTATCATCAATAATGTTTCCATCATATATAACATTTTTTATATCATTGTGAGTCATGCAACGCTTTATAGGTAGTGTAACAGTCTTTTTCAACTCATTTTGTTCACAGCTCACTATTCTTTGTATCGAGTTCTTGTAGCACACTGTTAGAAGAGTTGATAACACTGCAGGAACAGGAATGTTCTAGTTCCTTGTTAATAACTCAAATATTTTATTGTAAAATTGTGAAATAAATACACATGGGTTCTTAAATATTGGTTGCTTGCTCTTTTTCAAAATTTATATCTATTGAAATTATTTTTTGTCATTATTTATTTTTATGATATCACAAAGCTTTGGACATTTGGCAGCTTATATAGTGAATTGAGCAGTACCATAGAGTAACATGGCACAGTTGTTGAGAACCATTGCTGCATAGTCTTCATTAACACGTTGTGTAACTGGTTTTGTCACAATGATAAGTGTAAGCAAAAGAATATTTTGAGTTTACATTGAATGGGTTTATGTAAAAATATCTTGTTTGTTTTGAATTTTTTTCAGGATTTGAATAACCGAGCATCAAGTGAAATAGTTATTAGACAAGCCTTAGGAGAGCTGGATATTTGGGAAGTAGAAGCAAAATTTGATCTGCTAGAACATAAAGACTCTCTTGGCTCTTCTGTAATGTTAATAAAAGATTTTAAGGATATCCTTAATAAAGTAAGTTAATTTCCCTTGCTATATAGGCATTGGAATCATATATAATATTGTAAATGAAGATAAAAATTATAATTGTTGTATTATTCTAAGCTTGACTACATGGGTGCTGTCTATATCAAGTGATGAGTTGGGGGGGGGGGGGGGGTACATCATAACCAGCTGCTATGGTAGTCACATCTTATGAAATTGTAACATTGTGATTAATATTAATTATTATAAAAATTATGTTTACATTAATTTGCATTTAAATAGATTATAATGACATGAAAGTAATATTAATATACTTCACAAACAACATTAAATATGAAGAAAGAAAGAAAAAAAAAAGGTATGTCACAACCATAACTTATAAAACTTCATAAGTTTTCTACTGATGTTTAACTGTTGTGTAGTATCCGCCTCTAGGAAAACTGGGCTACCAAAATTCAGTTTTTCAGCAGTTTTCTCACCCGGCATATTATTTCTGTCATTACATTTTTAGTAGTGCATTTTGCAACTTTTCATTTGGGGAAGATAGTAATTTGTTAGTATTAATAATAGATTTTAATTTAAGGATTATGCAGGCTTGTCACATGTTAGTAATTAATAATTTTTGTAAAGTTCTGGTTCTTATGAGTGTGTTGTATAAAATATAGTACGTTCAGATGGTGTTTAAGTACATTGTGACACAAATTGTGTGTTGCTGTTACTGTAATTTTAGGTTGGAGACAATCAGTGCTTGCTTCAGTCAATCAAAAATTCACCAAACTACAACAGCTTCATGGACAGGGCATCTATCTGGGAGACAAGACTGGCAGACTTAGATGAATATCTCCACAGCTTGAATCAGATACAGCGCAAGTATGTGAATGTTTAGTATTGAAAGTTTATAATTTATGTATGTAGGGGTTGAATCATTGATCACTAGAAACAAAATTATGTTTTGAATAGTGATAAGACCTTAAATAACACAAAAATGCATCTTAATGCATTGCATAACACTGAAATTTATGTTAAGAAGCAGCAAAATTAAAGTAGCAGAAAGTAATCTATTTTATCAGTGAAACTTTAATAATTTCTTATACCAAATTACATTTCTAATATTTTTGTAAGTTACTTACAAACTACACTTTGTCTAGAAACTTTGTTGATACCAGAAAATCTTTTAATATCTTAAATGTGGTTATAAAAATTATATAAAAAGATAGTAATTTGAGTTCTCACAGAGTAGTACTTGTCAACAAGCACCACACACACACACACAATGTAGGACAACATTTATTTTTCATGTGGTGGTGCAATTGCGACGTTTTGCTGGCTAAATCAGCTTCATCAGGCTGCATAATGAAACTGGCTTAGCCAGCGAAATGTCGTGATCATGCAACCGCGTGAAAAATGTGTCGTCCTACTTTGTGTGTGTGCGCCTGTCAATGAGTGCTACTCTGTGAATACTCAAATTCATATCTGTTTATATAATTTTGGTAGCCTAGTGGCCTACTTGCAACCTCAACTTAATGTAATTATGCATATAACTTCTTTGTTTTTTTTATATATATATATAAAATGCTTACACTGGATAACATAGTACTTGGAATGCTACATATTACAAATTGTTTTGTGAACACATCTTTAAATATGCTTCTTGTTAACTTTATAGAATATTCACAAAAATGTGAATAGTAAAAACAGAAATCTAAAGATTTTTTAAATGTAATTGAGCAAAAAATAAAACCATAAAATCTTGCCCCCAGCAAAGATTCACTAGCCTTGCATCTCTTAGGTTCTTGTGCTGATACCAGGCTTTTATAGGATGTTCATGGTAAATTGAGCACTTTTGATAGCCCTGCGTAAGATCTACTTGTATGCACGTCATGTATTCTTCCATCATACGTAAAATTAACTTTGCCATTGGCCTCATCACTTTATTCATGTGTCAGTCAAGTGAAACTGTGAACTTATTAGAAAAGTAAATATTTTACAACTGTGCTTAATTTTACATTTTGATGCATAAAAAAAAAACAGAAAGTGCAAGAAATAATTTAAGTTATCGCAAATGGTAACCTAGCACTTTTTACTCGATGTTAAGGTACGGAACTACTTTCCATCCATTTCTACCAACTTTACTGGGCGCTCGTTAAAATATATGCAGGCAGGGTAGTGACTTTTTTTATTAGGTTGATTTCAAAAGTGCTCACTTTAACGTGAACAGCCTTTAAAGGAAAGAAACCCAATAGTCATCATGGTAAATACTTTTGTCTGGGGGCTTCTCTCTGGGCACTTCAGTTTCCTATTTGTCTTCATTCCATTGTTACCTCTCACACTTTCACCTCTTCTCATGTTTATATCAGCTGGAGGCAACAGATCTCTCTCCCTCAAACAAGTCTGCCAGTTTTGTTCTTGTTTGGTCCCATCCAGTGCTGATCCTGTTTCAGACAAGATACAACATACAGGGGGGTGTGTGTGTGTGTGTGTGTGTGCGCGTGCGTGTGTGTGCGTGCGCGCACGCGCATGCATCTCTCTCTCTGTGTCTCTGTCTCTCTGTGTCTCTGTCTCTCTGTGTCTCTGTCTCTCTGTGTCTCTGTCTCTCTGTCTCTCTGTCTCTCTGTGTCTCTGTCTCTCTGTGTCTCTGTGTGTCTGTCTCTCTGTCTGTCTCTGTCTGTCTCTGTCTGTCTGTCTCTGTCTGTCTGTCTGTCTCTGTCTGTCTCTGTCTGTCTCTGTGTCTGTCTCTGTGTCTGTCTCTGTGTCTGTGTCTGTCTCTGTGTCTGTCTCTGTGTCTGTCTCTGTCTCTCTCTCTCTCTCTCTCTCTCTCTCTCTCTCTCTCTCTCTCTCTCTCTCTCTCTCTCTCTCTCTCTCTCTCTCTCTCACGCACACGCGCGTGCGCACACACACACACACACAGAGTGACAAAACCAGTTACACAACGTTAATGAAGACTATACAGCAATGGTTCTCAACAACTGTGCCATGTTACACTGTGGTACTGCACAATTCACTATATAATCTGCCAAATGTCCAAAGCTTTGTGATATCATAAAAATAAATAATTACAAAAAATAATTTCAATAGATATAAATTTTGAAAAAGAACAAGCAACCAATATTTAAGAACCCATGTATATTTATTTCACAATTTTACAATAAAATATTTGAGTTATTAACAAGGAACTAGAACTTTCCTGTTCCTGCAGTGTTATCAACTCTTCTAACAGTGTGCTACAAGAACTCGATACAAAGAATAGTGAGCTGTGAACAAATTGAGTTGAAAAAGACTGCTATACTACCTATACAGCGTTGCATGACTCACAATGATATAAAAAATATTATACATGATGGAAAAATTATTGATGATAGAGACTTCTGTTACATCCAGCTAACCACGAGTGTTTCTGATAAATATCTACACACACACACCACACTTACATCCACATGTTTCTGTTGCACTCATTCTATCTACTCTGTTCTCAGTCTCACACGGTAATTTTATAATTTTTATCTAGGGTATACATTCCGCACGAATATGTATAACATTTTCAGAACCAAAACAAAATTAAATAAAAACTTGCCCAGGCATTGACCTAGTTACTGTAAACTACACCACGCCAACTGCCTGTGGCTAAGTCAGCTTCGGTTATGTCCACTTCAGTTCGGTGGTTAGCTGTATGTAACAGCCTAAACAAACTGTTTTGCTGGCCATGTTTATTGTTTTCAAAGGATGTTAACACGTGGACTGCAACTGGGTATTGTGACCTTAACAATTTGTGCAATGCTGTTGAAAAACACGAGCGTTCTGAAGTTCACATAAATTTTTTTTTGTCTCTTAAAGAATAAAAAAATAGAGTTGATTTTGGTCTAGATAGATTCAAACAATTTAGCGCACAACAACATAATGAAAAAGTTTAAAAGAAATAGAGAAATTTTGAAGCATTTAATATATGTTGTTTGTTTCTTGGGTATACAGGAACTGCCTTTACGTGGTCATAATGAGACAAAAGAATCAGAAAATCGTTGTAATTATGTTGAGTTACTTGTTTTAATTGCTTTAATTGGACATGGTTCCAGGTTTGATGAAGGTATCTTTGTAACTACGAAAAATTTTATGTTAAAAAATATTAATATTTTTACAAGTGGTGTATTTTGTATTAGGTACAAAAAATGTTTAAATGACACCATTTTGCACCTTGAAATCCACATTTTTCAGGGGGAGGACCCTTGGATTACACTCCCCCTTTATTGGGGAGATCAACACCACTACTACCCCCTGCACACAGTAGTTTACCCATGAAATTATAGCACACATCGCCACTGGTGTTTGTTTTCAGAGTTCGTTGCAAGTACTTACATTAGCCAACCAAGTTATGTTTTCACTTTTATAATGAACATTATATGAGTATTTTTTGTAAAATTGTGTGGGAGAACTGCAGATAACACCTATAAAATTTATCACAATCCTCTTCTTTTTTTTAGGTGGGTGTACCTAGAGCCAATATTTGGTGCTGGTACATTGTCTCAAGATCAGGCAAGGTTCCAGAGGATTGATCAGGATTTTAGGTACATCATGGCTGACGTAGCAAAGGATCAGAAGGTTATATCTCTGTGCAGGATCAGTAACTTACATCAGATTCTGAACACATTACTAGATCAGTTATCACGCTGTCAGAAAAGCTTGAATGATTTCTTAGAGGTAAGAACTGAAAAGCATTTCAGTCATGGGCAAAAACAGATATGGATTGTCAACTTGTTTTAACAATATTGTTGTCTGCATGTTTAGTGTATGTAGCATGTATATATTTGTTTATAGATATTTTAATTTCTATTCATTGAAGCAGGGATATTAAACCATTTGTTACAACTATTGTGTCCACTTTTTTATTGATCACAATAGATTTACAGCAATAAATTTTTTTAGGAAAAGAGATCAGCGTTTCCAAGGTTCTATTTTCTTGGTGATGAAGACCTGTTGGAAATTCTTGGGCAGTCTACGAGACATAATGTGATTCAGGCACATCTGAAGAAATTGTTCTCTGGTATCAATGCAGTTTCATTTGATGCTGAGGGAAATTATATCACAGCAATGAAATCAATTGATGGTGAAACTGTGCCACTCAAAAAACATGTCAAGCTGGTTCAACAAGTGGAGGTAATTTTTATTATGCACTGCAATACTGTTTTCTTACTAAAGTGTGTTGATATGACTGTTTCTTATGTATTTATTGGATTTGGGTAGGCAGGATGTTAATCATTTTTCATACATATATATATATATATATAAAGTAACTTCACATTTGGTTTAAATCTATATTGTTTATATTGATACTGTTTAGAAATGTGTTGTTTCTCATGGTGGTATTTTTTTCCCATCAGTGATGATTTACAGAAGAATCCCAATCTTTCTATGAATCTTTGCAGCACAACAAATGTGTGTTTTAACTTTTACTCAAAGTTTGTTCTGGTGACCTGAGCTTTTTACTCTCGAGAGCAAGTTGATAATTTCTGGGAGCAGAAAAAGAGCAGGAAAGAGGAAAAAGCGCATTACTATTTTCTGCTACCAACTGAATGCCAAAAGTCACGGAACTGTTTACTACTAATCAGCTGATCGCAACATTGTCAATCTGAAATTTTCAACTTGATTGAGTATGGCATTGTTTGGCGACGGACAGTTTCGAGGTGGCAAAAAAAAAGGACATGTCTGGGTAAAAGAGGATGCCTGGTAATCCTGCTAGAATCAAATACTGTAAAATGGACTATTCAATGACAGTCGTAATTTTGACGTAACCCTAACCTTGCGAGACCTTATAAAATAAAAATTAAGTTATTGCCAATCTCATTTGTTACTGAGGGTTAAAGTGGCCTGTGATTGGTTTTGAAAAGCATTTTATAATCACTACGACTGTCATCATTTTAACACTTGCCTTCAAGGATGAATGTAATATTTTCATCATTACCTACAATTACATGCACTTCATCAGTTCTCAGAGCATGGTGAAACATATTCACCAATAAATAAATAAATGTGACAGAAAAGACTTTGATGCAAAACTAGCACTATCTCATACAGTCCAGACTTTAAACACAAATTTGGCTGCTTTTTTTCTTGCTCTCAATCTCGCTACTCCTCTGCTCTTCCTCGACAGCAAGAGCAGAAAGTTCATGCTCTTTGTGAGAAAAATAGCAGTGCTCCTGATGCCCGAGCAATCATTCAAAAAAACACTTTCGGTCAATTGAATGCTCAAAATGAAAAAGAGCAAGAAAAGAGCAGAAGTAGTAAAAGGTTCAAGTCGCCCCAACAAACCTTCAGTATATAACTTGTTGACTGCTCAAGGTCAGCTTCTTCCAGTGGCTAGTGCCAGTAGCTAATGAAAGAATTGTGCTGTTGCCTAGCTTTTATTGTCGAAGTAGTGGCTACTTCGACAATAAAAGCTAGTGGCTATGGGTCATGCAGAAGGGTTATCATTTATACTCTGAAAGATATTGACACATTTAATTAAAATTCAGTCTTGTCATAGTGGGCTTGTTTTTTTTTAAAGAATGTGTGAAAGTCCATTTGTTTTTCTGAAGAGTATTGCACTGTTAAAAAAATGCACAATTATTTTTGGAATGCTAGACGTTATTTGTTCTTCCCATGAGAAGGAACAGCTTTTGGTGTGCATATCTGAGCAGTATGTTTGTCTGCAGACAGTGTTACTATAAATAATATTGTTTCCTGCTTTTCAGACAAAAGATAATGTTATTAGCTAGTTGTTTTGCCCCCACCTGATGTTATTAGTTGCTAGCTTGTAGCTCAAGATGGACTTTGAACAAATCACCAGTGTTTATCAGCTGCTTGCACAAAAACCTTGTGTTAAAATAACAGCACAATGTACAGTCAGCTCTCAAAAATGTGACCTTTTACAGTTCCCGAAAATCTTCCATTATTTGGAAGAGGTTGTTATTGGAGTTTGGACAGATTATGACCCACACCCAACCTCTATATGCAAACATTGCATTAAAATTCTACTTTGTACCATTTTGGCACTGCTTTAGCAGCAAAATCAAATATATATGTTAAATATAGTCAAATGTTGGTATTATGATTCCTCATATTTCCCATGAGTTGACTTATAAGATATAGGAGCACTGGTGAGATAAAATTTGACTTATTTTGATCCACATTAAACCCCATAAACTCAAAAATTGCATCTGCTTTCAATTGTTTCTAGAGAAAAAGTAACATTTCCTAATAAAATATAAATTTATTTTATTACGTTGAAGTCTTCCAAGAGAAAATAATACCCCTAGACAGACATATAGGGCCTTTGTTGTCACCAAAAGAAAATGCTAAACACAACATGCTTCACAACTTTTAGCAATTGTGAAGTTCAATTTGTCTGGCTTATTGCATAAAAATCAGAGTATTAATTTTTTTAGTTTTAACTTGACGCGTGCCTGGGTTAATCACTAGTCGGCACGGTTTTCGTGGCTTTGAGTGCGCTAGACCAAGCACGCGGTGATAGGGATTTTACTGGTCGCGTTAGCGTTTGCAGCCCTTTTTCTTGACTGGGCACATTGGTTGGCGGATCGGTACGAAGTTGTCTACTCACAGTAGGCTGAGCCAATACATACTGCTGCTTGGCAGCGAGGTGAGCTGTCCTTTACTCTTTTCTCCGTAAGCCGTGCCTTACCTTGAAAGTCATAGAGTGTGGTCCGCTGCTGAACGATACACATCGTTTACCACGGACACGAAACAATTTCCTAGATTAGTATACTTCCAGTAGCAGCTGCCGCGGCACGAGCTCGGTGCTCCAGAAGACCCCACCACTGGCGGGAAGATCAGAAGCGTGAACCCTATGGTTCGCCTTCCTGCTACTAATGGGTGTGATATCGCAACCAAGACCAGGCCGTAACACTCGAGCAAATACCCCTACCAGCACTTAAGTGCTCTGGTAGGGATACAACCCAAGCATACTGTCTCTCCCAGGTTGGAGGAGTTTCTAGTGGTTGTGGCTCTGCTGTTCTATCCCCGGAGGTCTATAACAGGTAGTCGTTGAATGATGTATGTATGGGACTGGTGGATTCCAGAAGGGGATCCCCAGTCGTAGTCTAGTTCGTAATAAAACAACAGGACTCGGTTGGCAGTGCACAATACATATACTTCCTAGCAGGCATAGTAAATATTACTCTATAAATAATATTCATGGCTAAAAGAACAAAGCTGTGTTTATTGGGATTGCAATAAACACAGTTACATGTGCTCTACTATCAAGCAGACGGTATGCTGGAAGTAACCTATGCTGACCAGGTGTAGATGACCTGGTTTTAGGCTAAACGGGAAAATAAATAGTTGACTGCTAAATAAAAATATTTAACATTGCTAACTATTCGTGGGGTATCTATACGAGACAAAGAAGTTAAAGGTCCACTGCTGTAGTAGCAGGGAGTGTTAATGTTCAAAGGTGGTTGCAGAAGAAGCTTCTGGTAAGTGGTAGCTATTGGCGTCACTGAAGCCTATGGTGACAGCAATGGTGGCAGCTGCTGGTGGGTACTGAAGACTGTTGTCGACAATGGGAGCAGCCTCTGGTAGGCTACTGAAGACTTGGAGGTCGTTGGAGGCCTCAGCACAAGAAGTGGTGAAGCGAGCTTGAGGAACTGCAAGAAATAACTCGCAAGCCCTGCCGCACATTGACTTTTATAGTCTGAAGGACAGGTGCTATGCTGGGACATGGGGGGGGGGGGGTCATGTGACCTCCCTCTGGTGCGAGGCCGGAGTGGGTTTAGCAACCATCTAGTCATCTCTCTGCTTCGTGAATGTTTGGTGGTGCTCAGCCATGCCCTGAGGCGGGTGTGACTGCTTGTAGGCTCTTAGCGCGGGGAGGGGAGGACGACGTGTCCGCTGGCTTGCGCAATCTTGGTATCCACGTGTTTGGGCGCCCTCCAGGATTGTGGCGGCCCACAACGTCCATGTGCAGGTTGGCGGGGTTCGACTCTCACGTGGGTTGAAGTAGATATACGTGGTGTGATGTGAGATGAGCCGTAATCATATTTAGTAGTATGATAATGAGGCACGCGTCAAAACTTATCATCACAGGGCCATTAATTGGTACTTCGTGGGCTTTATACACATGCAACATAAGGGTAGTAAAAGGTAGATATTCTAATGCAGTTATAAGTAGTATGGCTCACATCACTCTGAATAAGCCATGCAACAGAACCAAGCAACATTGTCAAGGTGACATATGAGGGGAAGGCTGCTGGCTTGTCCTCCGTCTGGCGGTAGAGCTATGCGCATTACTCTCCTGATTAATACGTCTGTCCTGGCACCTAGCAACCACAGAGCATTGACTCCTTGTAGACTAGTGGGCAACGTAACATATGGTGAGCGCAAAAAAGCCCTTTTTAAATAACTCTTGACAAAATGAAACATTTTATCATCTAAATTTTTTTTTTTTTGTTTTGCCTTAAAATTTATACATGCTGAGTAATGTAAATTATTATAATTTGGGAATATTACTGATCTAAAGTTTATTGTTCAAGAGTATGGCACATAAATAGAAATTTGTTTAAATAAACAATCGACACACAGTAATTTTAAGAACTACATAAATTTTTGAACTTACAGTACTGACCATTGTGACATATGCGATAGTTTCTCCTGGACTGTAAATATTGAATAACTCCGTCCCATCAGATGCAGGAATGTTCCTTCCCCTTGTTGCTGTATCGTGCAAATTTGCAGCTTTTGATTTTTCATTAAAAGACCTTTAGTGGCACCTTTGTAGCTACCCAAGTCAGGAATATTCGTTTCCTAGTATTATATTAAAGTGAAAAACTTTAAAAAATGTTTACAGTAATTCCTCATCAACTATGGCTTCACTTGAACTGTATTTTCAATTAGCCACTCATTTCTTTGTAGACAGTTTTCTCAAACACAATACATATGTGGATTCTACTATGTATCATTTTCTGTTTTCTTAAATATTGTGCTTTTGTGGCTTGAGTTGGTGTGTGTTCACTATGCCATCACTGACTCCACTTTTGTTTTGTTGTGAGGCAGCATAAAGCAATAAATACTGCATGCCAGAGGCTTAACGCTGGTAGAGAATAGAGGGTAAGTAAGTATTCTCGCACTCTCCTTCTCATTCTGCCTTCACTCTCTTCCTACCTCCTTTCCTTTCTTAGCTGTCAAAACAAGTAGTTGGAAGTTTATTTTTCACTGGTGACACAGTTTGTTTATTCACAACAATTGCAGCATGTGCTTCTGAATTGTACTTATAAGATTGTCTTTCATTTGGGAAATGCCTGCCTTATAAAATGTTGAGTTATATTTTACCCAAAAAATTTTATAATTTTTGAGGAACAGGGAAATAAATACAATCATTAGATTGGTTTCTTTATGACCTATCTATCCCAACATATAAAAATCAAAGTATGTATGTATTGTGTGTATGTAAGTATGTTTGTTTTGTATGCAGTTATACACCATTTGATTAATCAAGACCAAATTGAGCAGAAATGCTCTTCAGTACCTACTTAAAATACTGTGTAGGCCAAAATTGTCTCCCATTGGACCCAAAATCCCTAAAACCTCTAAAACAGGGGTATGTATCTCAATTCTACACTGTTTGACAGATCTGGACCAAATTTGGCAAAAATACCTTTTAGTGCCCAACTTACAATACTATCTATACCAAAATGGACTCTGGCCTCTTCTGGACCAAATTTTGCAGGATGCCCTCCAGTATCCAACTTAAAATACGTACTGTGCAGACCAAAATGACTCTGGCCCCCCATTGAACCAGAAACACCTAAAACAGGATTGTGTATCTGCCAACTCCATTGAGTCTGAAACCCACTAAAAGATGGGTCGTATATCTCTCATTGCCCTCTTAAACCCAGGCAATGCTGGGTAGTTCTGGTAGTATATAATAATACAAAACAACATCCTTACATTTGTAATAAGTTATTTGTACTCGGGCTCAGTGCTTATGCTTTATTTTCAACAATAGTTAATTTTGTATGCCCTTTGAGGATATCAGTTTATTTTAAAATATAGTGTCTGTTGAAATAAATTAATTTCAGTAACACATTGTCTGATTTTTCTGCAAGAAGCCATTGAAAATGGACTTGCTTTTGGTAAAACGTCATTTCAGTCAAGTCTTGGTAAATAGAAATCGTCTCACTGATGTTATCAGGTTGAGTGGTTGACAGCCAAATTATGGTACACTATTTTAATGGCTTGAAAAGTTGTGTGCCTTTATGTGTGTGTCATTACTATTCATCTAATAAATCATATTTTTGAGTGCTGGAGTATTACTTAGTTGGCTGGCCTGATATATCCCTTTTTACACCGTAAGAACTTATATTCTTCCCGTGGTTTTCTCAACCGCAATGTTTTTTAAAAACTTAACCTACGTGGTTGATGAGGGATTACTGTATACTGTTTTATGTATAATACAGCACAAAGTTTTACTGTTTAACTTTCCCCGTGAGCTAATATTGTACTGTCTGCCTTAGTTTTTATTATTCACCGGCCCACCATAGCTGTACTAGGAGTTCATTTATGTACCACTAGATAGTGTTAGTAGTATAATTGTCTGTCTCTTATTTCCCATCCTTCAGTGAAGTCAGATAGGCAAGTCATGCTTTCGCTATCCCTTGCTGCTAGACCACCCCTCGCCTTCATGATACGGCCATTCAGCGGTGGGCTGCCACCCGTGAGGAGTATATAAGGAGGAACAATCCTCCACTGCTTAGAGGTTTTCTCATCAGTCTTCCAGCAGCCTCTGCTCTAAACACTTTTATGCTACTCCGAAATCTAATAGCCTCTGCTCAGGCAAACTACCCCGCTACTCTAATTTCTCCTAGAAGTTTCTGCTCGGGAACAGTTAGGCTCTTGTAGGATAGTGTTTCTGACCACTCAGAAACGTGATAGACAGACGCTCTCTTCTACGAAGATGCCTGCTAAACCTACCTCCTGCTCAATACGGAAGTATTGCAGTACGGAATCCTATCCTCAGTCCTTCTTAGGACTAAATCCTGTCTGTCCTGCTTGGTCTCCCAGCATCGGTATCCAGCACAATGCACCGCCACGTTAGGGAATTATGGCTCAACGACATCAGGAACACTCTTGCCAACCACGGAGCACACTTCAACAATACCTCTGCTACACCGGTCCCCTCTACCGGTTTAATTGACGTAACACAGCTTAGCTTCTGGGCCACCCCACACACTGCAATCCCCAAAGTATGTCATCATGTTTATCTTCCTCTTAAGGAAATTAACGCGAAGTTGATTTAACCCTTGGGACTTTCCATTCCTATAACTTAGTGTCTAAATCCCAGTTGACGAACCGTGGGGAGGGGAATGCAGGATACCCCAGAAAGTTTCTCGAACAGTTACACCAACTTTTCACCCTTATGTACTAATTCAACTTTCTTGCTACCTAGTGATAAGAACGGGGAATACACAACTACACGTTGACACCCACCTGATTGGCAACAGACATGTGAAGTTCGAATTCCAGCACGCACTGCGGAAGTGACTGCCAGGTGTTAGAATAGGGTGACCACTTCGTTTGATTGTTGGCATGTGGCCCGATACGTAACTGGGCACACAAGGGACCTGCATTCTGCTCTTCTACGGGTAGGGTGTGTGCTGTTCCATATGAACTACTTCAAGCGGAGGGGCCTTAAGGAAAGGATCAGGAGGACATTACTTGCTTCTGGGAGATTACCTGAGTTTTCTTCGGCCTGGTTGTGTCGATCACCAAACTCAGCCCACGTGAGCAGGTCCAGGTTATCTGCAGGTTGCAAGTTCCAGTGACGTCACCAGTGCCTTTGTACTGCTTCAGTGCTCCTGTCTGCACTGAATCTACTCAACCACTTGCCTTGTTCATTGAGGGACTACGAGCTTCCCTGACATACCAACCAACACATGAGGCATACAGAACTCCCGACGTGCTCCGTCCTCCATGACCAACACACATAGTATCTCCTCCCATGAAACCAAACACCGTCTGGCCAACCAGCACTCTGCCCAGTCCAACACCAAGGTGTCTCCAAACCCGTTGTATCTACTAAATGCCCAATTGTACTCAAAACAGCTGATTTTGTGCCCTGTCTGCAACCCATGAGACCAGTATTGTACAGTGGGAAGTTCTCGACTAGCTGGCCCAACTAAAATGCCACGACCCATTCACAGAAGCACCTGGACAGCTCCTGGCCAAAAACCGCGGGACAGTCAGTGCCACTCACTTGACGCTGTAAGTATTCAGGCACTATCTTCCCCCATCACGCGCCAAAGTAGTCACTGCAAACAACCCCGCAACTAAAAGTTTTTCTGGTGCCCAACATGGGGTGTATTGCTGTTATAGCCCGACTAGGCAGCAACGAACAGATCTGCCACGTCCCATTATGCACTGAAACACATTGGTGGCCTTCAAAACTAAAGTTTTTCTGGCCCTCCAACGTTGGGCACCACTACCAAAGTACACTACGGCGGTACGAACAGTCCTACACGGCCAAGTCAGCCAATGTCCTACGCCAGAAAACTGCAGGATTTTGGGGAGTTCAAAGAAAACAACCCATGGTGCCCAAGCGAAACCCAAAGATGTCGAACACGGACTCCATTGAACATGCTTCTGGTGAGGACAACTCCCGCCCAACCGAGCTGAGCAGCTGTTCGATACCAGGATGTCTAGGAACAGGGATAAACCGCATCCAATACATGCACTGCTGCACCTGGCACCATTATACCTGCCTCAGATGGGCAGATGGATTCCACAATACCGACAGCTTAGAATACCATTGTGAGGAATGCCGCCAATGGCAGAATGCCTGTTGCAGTTGAGAGACGTGTGAGAGATGCGGTCTCCACACAATCCGGTGCATACTCTATGGCGAGTCATTCCACCATTTCTTTACTGGTTGGCCTGACAAACCAGTCAACAGACTTCGACTAGTATATCAGTGTGAAATGTGCAAGGGCACCGCTGAATACAGACCCAGTAATCCTGGCCATACGTCACTACGTAGCCACCAATGTGTCACAAAGAACTTCAACTACCCAAATTTGCAGGCAGACCCCAATAAGACCCCATCATGTTTACGGAAGACTGTGAGCGAGAGCTCCAAGCCCACTGCATTCCGGAAACAAAATGGGTCAGCCGCACTCAAGCCAAGCTCAAAAGCAAAGTCTTAGAGTGGTGGAATGTCTATGGAGAATTTGTGGCGGACTGAAAACTGCTGAGCACTCGCCTCATCCAACGTTTTAGGGGAGAGGAGGTACTAGCGAAGCAAACTACAGAATTCTACAGGCACACCCAAAAATCAGGCGAAGAAGGTAGATATCTTTGCACATTGCAAGGATCTGATGTATAGGTGCATCTTCTCTGACGGCGACGAAGATAGCTGCATTTGCCAGATTACTCGTTCGTTACTACCCCAACTACACAACATCCTGCTAGTACTGAAACCCACATCGCTGGATGAAGTTATCGAGAGAGTCCACGAAGCTGGGTGTAACTTCCAGGCTCAAGCCATACTCTATCAGCTTAAGTCCACCAAGTCCAGCGAAGGCATAAAACCAGTAGAATATTGCAGGAAGCCACCGCCTCCACTCCTGCCTAGGGGACCAAAGCTTCCCTGGTGCCGGTATTTCACTTCAACAAGGATTGCCCACAAGGACAGTCTGCACGACCGGAACAAATGGCGAAGAGGGGCACAACTAGTGAGCCGTGACCCACCCAAGCCAGGTCCAGCCCGCTTAATAAATCCCAGAAGGGAAACACAAATGCCGGCGGAACCAAGGGAGCAACCCCATCAGCCACCAACCAGAAGGGCAAACTATCAAGTTCTTAGACAAGGAGTAGGAAATGCCCGAAAGCTCCGTACAGAACCGTCAGGATCAATGACCAGAATGTCTTGGCCCTGCTTGACTCAGCAGTATCGGGGAATTTTATTCACCATACCCTACTGCACAAAGATTAGATGCAAAATCTGACACCCAAAACACAGGTCGTTAAGATGACTAAGCCAGAATTCGTCCTGAAAGTCGATGGTTGTATCACTCTTCTAGTGGGCATCCAGAATATAAAGACACGCACGTGGATTTCGTCGTCTCCCTGGACATTGAAGACCAAGTTATTCTTGGACACCCTTGGTTTGCCACCAACAGTGCATAATGGACCATGGAAAGAGGAGAAAACACCTGGGCGACAAACAACAGATCACTCTGCACTGGGAGTACTCTGGCGCACAAGCTACGGCCATCCTCAATGAGCAAGAAATCCAGAATGACCTCTTGGACCACCAGTTCCAGCAGCAACTTAAGGAAGTCCTGAACAAGCATGCCGAAAGCTTCAGAATGGGAAGAAATTTTCACCAGACCAGAACGGTCCAACATAAGATCTTGCTGAACACGACGGTCCCAATTTACAATCGACCATACATGTTGTCGCATACCGTAGCAAACTTATCATGAAACAAGTGGAGGAAATTAAGCATCAGGGCATTGTCGTGTCTTCAAGCTCACCATACAATTCTTGCATGGTGTTAGTTTCCAAGAAGGACAGACAGCTCCGCTTCTGCATGAATTTCAAAGCCTTAAATGATGCAACAATGCCTGTTCCTCCACTTGCCCTAGACCTCGCCAATACTCTATGAGATATTGGCGAAACCAGGATCTTCAGTAGCCTCGAATTGCAGTCAGGCTACTGGCAGATCGCTGTTCACCGTGACAGTTAACTGTACAATTTTGTGCCTAACTTCGCTGAAATAATGGCACCCCTTCACCCCCTGCTGCCAAAGGATGCAAGATGGCGTTGGACCCGAGAGCACCAAGCCACCTTTGAAGCATTGAAGGACATCTTCCTACACATTGACCGCCTGCACCCACCCCAAGGAGAGGCGCTCCTGAATATTGCAAACGGACGCTTGTCAGAATGGATTAGAGGCAATGATATACCAGGAAGACTCTGACGGCAGACCCTACGCCTATGCCAGCACTCGGCTTAATCCCACCGAGCAGAAGTACCACATAAACAAGCAGGATTGCTTACCCGGGATTTGGGTGATACGCAAGTTCCGCTATCACCTGGAAGGGAAGCATTTCATCCTCCACACCAACAGCAGAGCACTCAAGTTGCTCCGGGAATCCCTCCACAACAAGGCAAAACTTGGACGTAGGGACTTGCTCGTTTCAGAATTTGACTAAGTCCAGTACTATCCCAGCAAAGAAAACGACTTGCCAGATGCCGTGTCCCGACAGCACGACCAACTTGGAGATGCAAAGCCCGACAAGGACATGGAACAATTGCTTCCTCCCAAACTACCAACATTGCCGCCCAAAGAGCAGCTGATATTACTGCAACTTCAAATCAACCGCACATAGATTGAATGATACCAGCAACAGGACCCCGAAATTAAGGAGCTACTGCTGAAATGTCCGCAAAGGTACAAACTGTGCGACAATATTGTGTGGTCTCGTCACCGCCCAACGGACATGAAGTGGAAAATCTGGATACCTCGGGACTTACGTCAAGATGTCTGCCTCCATTACCATGGACACTCAGGCGCCAGACACCCAGGGACCAGGGTAACCCTTGCCAACATAAGTGTATGCTACATTTGGGACGGCATAAGCCGCTATGTACTATGACACATCAGCAACTGCTCCAAGTGTTACCAGCACAAGGCATACCCCGCAAGATGCACTGTCGCAAATTCACGACGCCTTACTATGCCTTGGAACCAGGTTGTGACAGACTTGATGGGACCTTATCCAAGGAGTACCGAAGGGCACCGGTATCTGTTGGTTGTGACAGACATGTTCTCAAGATGGAATGAGGCATTTCCGCTGCCCAGTCAAGAAACGTGCCACTTCATCTCAAAGTTTAATTAGGAGATCTTTCCATGTTGGGGCTACCCCCAAAGTATTTTAACCGATAACGGCACCCAATTTGCCAGCCAACAATGGCTCTCAGCATGCCAAGGATGAGGGTTCGATACCAGGATGATGCTGTCATACCATCCCCAGGCAAACCCCACTGAAAGGCGAAACTAGTAACTTAAGAAGTGCCTACACCTCAGTATTGAGCAAGACCAATACGATTGGGCCTGCCAGCTACCCTGCCAGGTTTGTAACAGTGTAGAAACTTTGTGGCAATTAACCACGAGCATGCTACAAATAGAAGCTCCAAATGATTTAGTTGTGTAGGTGTGACCTCAAAATAATATTGGGAAACAAAGAGTCTGAGCCAAAATTCCTACTCCAGCAGCCTTACACATACATAATAATAATTATTATTATTATTACATACAGCAATAAAGCATTATCTGATTTAGAATAAAAGAGCAATATGGTTAATGAATAAAGAACTTACATACGTATGACCAAAATATTATTAATGAAGGTGAAATATAACAAATAAATATCTGAAATATGTACCACAGTACCGGTAACAAAAAACTTTATATACATATATATAAATAAATTAATTAATATAAATAAAATATATATATAATCTCTTTAGTACTAAAAAAAGAACTATTATAGAATTATTGTTAATTTTGATGGGATTGCATGATAAAGAAATTAAATTCAGAATTACAAAATACGTTGAGCTGTAATAAAATATTTTAGTTTATGTTCTTTTCTTTTTAAATTATAGATAGTGTTCACAATTAGATTAATACAAACAAAATTACAAAAATATGTTGAGCAATACAAAATTTTAAAGTTAACCTATTTTTATAATATAGGGTGCGGCAGAAATAATGCCCACATTTGAAAACCAAATTAGAATATAATGGCTAGTGATACACGGAAAGTAACAACTGTAATGAAAAGCACATACGATACAGTTTTGTTTCCATTGGACATGAATATTGACACACTCAAGTCAGTGGTGAGACATTTCGATACCTGTACGGCGACATTTAGCATAATGATCATGATCATCCAGGGTGGAATGCAGGCAACTGTGTTATGGCAACGACAACATTGTTGGCGCTCAGGGGGATGACATGTAATGACCCACATGCAGGAATCAGCAATTGGAAAAATTAGAAACAACACCCGTGCATCAACTTCCACCATCCCCTCCTTTCATTCCATCCTGACACAGCTACAGTGCTCCCTGCACTTCAGCAGTACCGCAGTTAAATGGGTTGCTGCCATTCCACAAAAGATCACCAGGAAGGTTATGCGACACTTTAGAGAACTACTACAACAATCTGTCAACAATGAGGGTTGCCACTTACGTGACACTGTTCAAAACCACCTGACCCAAAACTCTGTCATATGTGCTTTTCATTGCAGTTGTTACTTTTCGTGTATCACTAACCATTATATTCTAAATTGGTTATCAAATGTGGGTATTATTTTTGCTGCATCCTGTAGATTGAGTCCGAAATAAACATAGCAATCTGATTGCTGTATTTCATGCACATGCCAAAAATTATAAAAGAGAGGTGGCAGGACTTTACATGTGGCCCATCTTCAGGAAATCTCTCTTTCCAATGCCAGTATAGGTGTTACTTTCTCATTAAAACAGCATCACGATGCAAGGCGACGACTTCAAAGAAAAAGTGCTACGTCTCGGCATTGAGGTAGAGGACTGACCTCAACGCAGCATTTTCTGACTCAATAGTCAACTGCTGTAAACAAAAAATTTACGCATAAAATAAGAGGCAGGGATGTAATTATACATTATTGAGGTGATGATCAAAAAACATACCAAGAAACACTCACCAAAAGCAGTATAAATGAAACAATCAATCCATTGAAGGTGTTTGATAGCTGGTGATAATTATGATTTTAGTAACTCCATGATAAGTAGAGAGCAAGAAGAAGGAAGTAGGATGCATTCCAAAAATTCCAGTCGCTATCATAGGTATCAAGTTGCTTCACAAAACCAGTGATACTATCCTGTTTCTTAATGCAGTATTTTACATTAATTTCACAAATACTTTATAAAATTATATTGACAAATAATAATTTAAATATGAAATTCACAAACCAAACACACGATATTTCATTACCAAACTTACAATTGCTTTAACTAAAATATTTCAATAGGTTCACACAACAGCTTAACCTGATCAGAGTAACTGGTGGCTGATCAATTTTAAAAATGAAAAAGTAAGGAAATTTTGGAACATTGCTAGGGAAATAAACAAAATGACAGAAACAGTGTCTAAAACATTATCTAACTTTCCTTTACATATAAATGAGCAATAAAGCCAGGTACTGGTAAAGAAAACAAGCAGTTTTGCCATGAAAACCAAAAATATTCCCTGAAATAGCATACAAGGTTAAAAAAACAATAGTTAAAAATAAGTGAGTGCCTACAAACAGCACATAGTGCAGTTGGGGCTGGGTTGCAGCTCCCATTAGTTTTGGAGGCCATAGCTGCCTTCCTTTCTTGCTACTTGGTACCACTCTTCTGGGTGTATGGCTAGAATGTAAATACTAAAATAGGCCTCATCAGACAACGTTGGTCCCTAACTAGGTGTAGAACCAAAGGTGAAGCCGAGCTAACCGAGAGCCTTATCCATTACTCCAACCGGCGAGAGAGCGGTGCGTTGAGGTTGTTTGAAGAGGTGGGTTTACTCTGAGCATCCAATGACGTCGTTTGGGTGTGGGTCCACAGGTGGTCAGACGTCCAGTACCAGACTAGCACTCCCTCCGGTGACAGTACAGCGCAGTGGATGGAGTGAAGGCTGGGCTGGCTGACTAGCCACCTTGTGGATTGTGTTACTAGTGGTTATGGCTCTACCTTACTTAGCACTAGGTGCACAGTACGAGTGGCCGTCGACTGGATGTGTTTCTGATGTATATGCGCCCGGTTAAGGGAGCCCACAGTCCTTCGCTAGGTTCGGAAATGGTTTTGTCAAAATGTGGTATCCTGCTTTACCTTGGTGGGCTGATGTCTACTGTGGATAAGATCAGTTACCCTTAGAAATAAATACGCAGAGGTTTGTGAGAAACACGTATTTATCCCGGGAGGAATAGACATGGTGGCCTGTACTACCTCCTAACTGACTGGAAGTAATCCTAAGTTTAACCAGGTGAAGGGAATCAGGGTCTGACTTGAACAAGGCAGATGCTGCTAGGAAGCTTTTAAAACTACTATCCCTTACTATCTGAATGTCGGTTATCCAGAAGGGACTTCAGGGGGCCACTACTAGAAGGGCAGTGCGGTGTTAACACTTCCAGAGAGGTAGTGTGGTTGCCGTTACTGGAAGGGTAGTGGCAGTTCGAGGGGTGTTGAAGACTTCTTCTGGGATTGCTGGAGTAGGTCTTGAAGACCTTCTGGTAGGTCGCTGGTGAAGTCATTTCTGGTAGGTCACAAGGATGCTGGTTAGAGAGAGAGAGCTCCAGCACAAGAAGTGGTTGTGTGAGCTGCTGGGCATTAACGGGCATTTCCTGGTGCCGCAGGGACATATATTCTCCTGTCTGAGGTGTGGGGGTGTGGGTGGTAATGTGCTCCACCTCCTGGGCAGTGCAGCGTTCTAGCGCCATCCCTCGGTCCGCTGTGGAAATAAGCAGCTCTGTAATGTGGTCTTGGCTGCTGGGCCGGTGGTTCATTCACACTTCGGGAGGTTAGCTTGACGTCTGACATACGGCCGAACAAAACGAGCTTGGTGGACATGTCCATGGGTGCCCCATAACGAGGGGCATAATTGTGGGCACTCATAGCTAGTGTACAGGTTTCAAACCCCACCTGGGGTGACATGAAGGCACATTCTGATGAGACGAATTCGTATTTAGGTATAGTCAGAATAAGCGTAACGTATCAGGATTTAGTCTGAGTGTGAAGCAAATACATACAACCAAGCAAAATATTCAAATACAAATGGCCACTTATCTCATGACATGTCACACCTCCAGCGTAAATAAGTGTCTATAAATAAGGTGATGTAATTACTGTTTTAAAAAGTCACTTGTCTATGGAAAACATGAACAATGCTAACAAAAACTTTAACTGTGGACTGTTTCTCTGCTGGGCTGGCCATGTTCTTACAGGCTGGTCTAAAAACCACTCTCTCACTCCACCCCTAGTAGAAAATATTTCCTTTGTTCTTATAAATTTCATATAGCTAACACCACAGTTCCTGCCATGGCTATGTGCTTGTTGCAGGATGGAAAAGTGGTCTATGTTATAACAAACCTGAATATTTTCAGTCTTATATTTTTCTGCAAAACCTTAATCTCCATATAACACCTGCATCCCTTCATTTCAAATTTGTTTCTAAAAAGAAATATTCTGGTGGTACATAAATACAGTATGCTGGCAGGTCTCAAATTCAGCAAAGAAAAAGTTAGAAAGAGCTTATAAAGTTGGGAGTTTAAAACAAAAGAGAAAGCATAAATAGTATTAGGGGTAGGGGAGCAGGGTAGGAAGACAAAGTAAGATGTAGGCAGTATTTGAAAGTGGCCTAGCTACAGGCTGTGAACAGTTATGGATGTGATTATTGAGAAGGAAGAATGCAAGAGGAATTTCTGAAACATGCCATGTGAATCTGGGAAGATGATTTACGCTAATGGTTGCAGGTAATCAGCAACTGTGCACTTATTTTCTATTGAAGAACTGGTCTGTTATCCTGGGGTGTTCAGGGTAATGTGAACTAGACCATTACAAATGCAAGCCAACACCATACCCATAAAGCTGTAGGGCTGCAATGCCTTATGTTATTAGTAGTAGGATTATCTTTCTTCTGGAACATGATTCAGTAGTTAGAGCTTGGAGCCATCCACCAATTAGATGATGTCACTGGCCGTCGTCGTGGCTGGGGGCCATGTTATCAACTAAATTACCTGTTTTAACTCAAATATCACTTCAAAAATTGTTGGTAGTGCTGCAAAATTGTCTTTTCCCCAAAACATTTCCAAAAAGTCATTAGAGCAGCAATTGGATTTGAAGCTCCTAGTGGAATGAGCCACATAATTGTCTGAACATTAAAGCAGATTTGAGGCTCCTCGGGGAATGAGCCATATAGTAATGTAAACAAATATGATTGCTGACCTACCTGCTGGACCTGGCTTGGAGCCTTCAGTCCGTCTTGCTGCTATGAGGACTGTATGGCTCATTCTTGAGAAGCCTCGAATCACTTTTACTGCTCTGAGGACTTAATCGAGACACAGTTCCAATTTTTTGGACTTTTTTTTATACAGAAAGGTGATTTTGGGGCACAAGGAAAAATTTCTTGAGTGATCTTTGGGGTAAAACAGCTTATTTTGTCAATAACGTGACGACCAACTGCGACCTCCACCAGTGACATCTCGGCTCTCAAGACCTCAATGTTAAGAGTTATCCAAATCTCTTCAGTTGCCTACCAGTGACATCAACTAAGTTGGCAGATGGTTCTGAGTTCCAACTCCTGAATCGTGTCTTATAAGGAAGATAATCCTACTACTGTTATTGACAGTACCTTACTCCTTACTACCAGTAACAGGTGACTTGATGCCTTTCCCATTAATTTGGTGATTCATTAGCCCTTATATTTAGAACCCTGGGCATGTAGCGTTTCCCACCTATCCCATGGACCAGCAATGTGTATGTGGGTGTATGTAGATGTGCGTGTATGTGTACACATGTGCATGCACATGTTTCAAGCACATGTATGTCTATGTAAAGTGCAGCATTATGTGTAAGTATCACTTAATTTTGTTTCTGTTTGGTGAATTTGTTAGGTATGGCTTTCTGATTTGGCAAGAGAAATGAAGTCCACCCTGCGGCAACTGTTGTTAGATTGTGTTAATGAAGTTGAAAAGACCAAATGTGACCCAGACCCCATCAAGTATCCTTCTCAAGTACTGTGTCTTACAGAAAGTGTAATGTTCACAAAGAGATGTGAAGAAGCAGTTTCTTCCAACAATCTTCAAGCCTTTCTCAATACGCTCAAGGTAACAGAAAATGATATATATGTATTTATTATTTTAGTAATCATGTCATAATGCCATACGTATAGTCCATTCACTGTTTCTTCGGATGTTTTTGAAGCCCTGCTAAATTTTTACTTTTGGTTACTGATTATGTATCCTTCCACTTCATGTGAACATAAACACTGCCATGTGACTTCTACTTTTATAACTGACAAATGCATTGTTTACTGTTTACAGCTGTTCAAAGAATTCTGTCATAATTCAAAAACCATTACGTACAAATATATGTACAATTTAGGTCTATAACAATGTTTAGGTCAGCTTTATGACTTTTTAAAAATGGTATTGACTATAGTTCTCTGGGTTATTATTTTACCTACATTTTTAACATATTTGTTACACACAATATAGCACATTACACATAATACACATTATTATTTTGCAGTAACTTTGTTTAACCCTGTTGCAACTGTGGCAGAAAGAACAATAATATTTGATCTCTTGTTATTGATTTGTGTTGGGTTATTTCGCTAACTGGACCGCTTTAATTGGAATAAATATTAAAATGAAGGAGCAACCAGTCCAATGAAAAAGATAGTAAATTCAAACATTCAACTTGTGTCACTTATTTTTTGTACGTAGCAGCGACCAACTTAACAGATAGAGGTGAACATGCACACAATTAGGCCTATTGTAACTTTTATTCTGTTCATATGTATTTTCATAGGTACTTAATTTTTACTAGATTTATTGGAAATTTTCTTACTAGGCTTCGTAATTCATTGGGATTGTAGCAAACATTCACTCATAGGAATGTAAGCACATTACACGACTGTGTTTCAGACACCTAGGGCAAAGTTACAACTTTGTGATAAATAGACATGACTTTAAAATAATTTAATTTGTCATAGAAACAGTTCACAGTTAAAACTTATCAATTTTGTGCACCCAATATTTGCAATCACATACACACTGTACCAGCTTAATGGCTACGATGCAGCCACACACTTTAACATGCAATGATCATGGCACACGTTACAATATATATATTCCTGGAATGGAAACAGAGATTTATTACATCGTAACTTGCCTAGGTAGGTTTAAAAAACACAACATGTATAAACTTACTGTGTTAATTTGAAGTATTTTTGGAGCAATAAAAATTAACGCTTCATTGCGCAACCACAACAATACATCACGTCATGTTGCCACTCGCCACTTCTGCCGACTTCAGATTTGTAACCCTCCCATCAACACATCTAAATATATTTAAACAAGTATTCAAACATTAAAATTTCTTTTCAGTTGTAAATTACAAATTCAAAAATAATTATTTTGCTGTAACAAGTATGAAATATGCTAAAATTGAAAACATGTATACTTTTTTTACTACTACTAGCAATGTGAAACTTCTGGATGGAGAGAGAGAGAGAAAGAGAGTGTGACAAGCTCTGCTCAGCGGACAGTTTCTTCCTTGGTCGAAAAAGCAAACACCATGTCATTAGAGCTTACGAACCGTATTTTGTTCTGTTATTTTTAACTGTAACAATAAAATATGTTTCCATTAGGGTTACCTAGGTCCAAATATTAAAAAATTTAATAGGCAACATTTAATTTATGAATAGCATACCAAATAATTTGATTAAAACAATATTTTATCTGTGAACTATATGATTGCTAGCCGTTGCCAAAACTTACTGTTCTCACTGTTTTTAATTTATATTGAATAGGTAATAAATTACATGTTATAGACAATACTATGGTAAAGTATCATTTATTCAAAAATATAATACGTTTTAAGTTAATCAGTGTTATATGCTTGTGGTACAAGTTATTTTAAAAACAGGTTAACGTATTACTCCTAGGGTGATTTTTCAAAGGTTTGTTTCAAAACATCCGAAGAAACTGCGAATGGACTTTATAACTATTCATAACTGTCAGAACATTATGTAGCAGTAGGGATAAACATTTGATTTTAACTGAATATGTTTTTAGGCTGTTCTGAAGAGGTGATTAACATTTCATTGTAATTCATACACAGTGTGTGTTATACTAAATGATGAATCACTGGACACATTCAGAGGTCATAACTCTCATCTTTACTACTACTCACTTGGCAGCTCTACATACACGCTATACAAACACTTGTCTCTCCATTTCAGTACATTTACAGAACTGTGAACACAACTACTGCCTGACACATATACACCACATGTTACCAACCTGTAAAACTTAAAAGTTACAACACAACCTTACACATAAAAATTGCCCTTTTCAATACCTCCCCTAATTTTGACATACCCAACCCATTTACACAGAATTGAAATCTACTTTAAGGAAGTGCCTTTGTCAACACGTCTGCTACTTGGTTGCGAGAGTCTACATACACCACTTTCAGTACTGTATGCTGCATAAGATCTTTAACAAAGTGATGCTTCACACTTACATGTTTCGAGCGTTTTGTCTCAAAAGTGCTAGCCATTTTAATACAAGATTGATTATCCTCATATAACACAAACTGTACATCTGACACACCTATTAATTATTTACACCAAAAGCTTATCCACAAACAGACATTCAGCTGCTGCAGAGGCTAATGCATTGTATTCTGCCTTGGTACTGGCAAGGCTCACACAAGGCTGTTTTTCTTCCAAATAACATTTGCCAAAAACTCTTTCAAAAAACCTTTTACACACTTCCTGCCATGTGAGTCATTGGCAAAATCAGCATTGACAAATGCATCAACAACCATACCATTAGATCTGCCGTACTGCAAACACAAATTTTTAGTTGTATACGTGTCAGGCTCTAGAAGCAGGATATTATTTATACAATTTTTGGTGACAGACATATGACAATTAGGAGAAATGGTGCTACAATTCTCAAGGCAGAAAAAATTTGGAAGTTATATGTTTTGGAATTAATCACCGTAGGGAATAGCGCAGTGGCCAATGCGACATGGCATGAAAAATGGGGCACCCCTGTAATGAGATATCTCAAAACATACTTTAAATGCTAAAGTATACCGGAAAACTCAACCTAATGCCTCAACTTTTCCTGAGCCTCATCTTGCCTGGAAGGGATAATGGCTAGGCATTCTTTTTCCGCATTGTGTGTTCCATTAGACACACCATTCTTTTCTTTCGTGGCACTTGGTTGCTCTATGCCAGTCATAAATATGTCAGTCTCTCTTAGAACTGTGACTGGTACCTGGCTCTTACCAATGTATGGGGTGGGGTACTGGGGAGGGGGCAAAGTGTCAGCGAAATAAATAGTTCCGCACCCCTCAACCTGTCGCGTCATCCAGCCAACCCCACATCCACGACTCATGAGTTCCCATGGTGAAAAACTGCCAATATCCTGATACAGTATGATGCAGGTATTTATGTGCTGGGAGTAGTTTCACTGCAGCACAGAAAATTGGTAGAATAGGAATCCAGGAGCATCAGGAAAACTTAAAGAAACTATGCCCAAATTGTCAAGGAGGCCTGGTGGCATACTCTGCAGGTAAAGTGGTTCACTGTCGCATCAGCGGCAGAACAGACACAGTTATAGTATACACAGATTACAAACTATTGGATACCATCTTCAGATAACCAATTTTACAGGAAACTCTGAAAATCCTGAGCACTCCTTTCCCAGAACACTGCGTCTTAAATTTGGTCAGGCTTCAGAATGAATTTCTGTGCCAGGAACTTGCAAACTCATAAATTCGTAGCGTACCAAAGCCTTGTTATTGTGGAGAACCCACTTGTCAGACTTGAGTTCTAGTCTTTTCCTCCAGACAATTTTGATAATCTTTTCTGAACTTATTAGTAACAATGTTGGTTGAGCACTTTATTCAGGATTACAAATTTGTCAAATTTTCTATAATGAACACTTGACGCGCCATGGGCAAAGTCATAATCTACTCTTAGCCTCTGCCACAGTGTGCATCACACGAGGTTACAGAAGAGCCGTGTTGCCTCCTGTCAGCCTACAACCTGCTCAATACGAAGGGCCTGCCTTCCCCTCCAGCCAGGCAGGTAAGGGGAAGTGAGTTGCCATACCTACCGCCTTCGCTTAGCTTCACGTCTCTCTCCTCTCCTCCATGTCGCTACCCCGATGCCCCCCATGCTGGCCCTGTGGCCGGGTGTATATAGGACTTACAGAGTCTGACTCGCGTAGCTCTCCAGCAAAATGCCACTCTGCCCGGACATGCTCCGACACCACTAGCATCTTGCTCCAGACAAATTGCTGCCCGTCAATAATAATATTCGCTTGCCTTCAGCCAGCTACATCTACAGACAAGTCAAACAGCTGCCTCGCAGCTCACCACGCATTCAGTCTGTACAAGTCCACGTATTCGTAGATTTGGGGTCACCCTGGCCCCCTGTACCACTACGTCTACTGTGACTAGGGACTGCATATTGGTTGGCATCCTAAGTCGGCCCCTCAGGCCACAGTCAGGGTATAGGCTGGCTTATGTATGTTTGTTGCTTCAACAATAAACAGCCATAAACTAAAGCGGTTGTGTTATCCATCCTATGCACCTTTCTTTCTGCACCTAGTTCCTGCTATATCTTGTTTCGGCCCATTTCCACCTATACTCTTCAGGCGCAGGTATGTACCGAACCCCTAAATCCTATCCATCTCCGCACCGAACCTCCATCTCCTCGGAATGGAGGTTCTCAGTTGGCTGCTGCCACCTTTCTGTGGGTGTTTAGGTCTGCCGGCGACTTCCTGCCTAGCTACCCACTTGTAGAAGGTCAGCAGTAGACACCTACAGGGAACTCTGTCTTTGCGTGATACGTGGATCTATGGCGACTTCCCGCCTTCCTGCGTAACACAGGAGCAGACTTCCTAATCCTACTGTTGTCACCTACAGTCAGGAGCTTTGGTCTGCCAGCGACTTCCCACCTGCTAAGTTTCTTGTCTGGAGACTAGCAGTTAGGCCTGTATCATAGCCACACACTCCACTTCCTGTTTTCTCTAGGACGCACCTACCTCTACTGCTATGCCATAGGGCTGGGTGGGATAAGGCTACCAAGAAGGCATTGGCCTTGGTTGAGTTCCTAGTAGGGGAAGGGCATTGTGCTGCCGGGGTGTACATCTGGAAGCAAGAAGAGGCAGCCAGAGAGAGGGGAACACCGTACAGTGCTACCAGCAGGGATCGCAGTTTGCAGTCTGATTTATTGTGGCACACCACGAGCTATTTCACCTCTGCCACCTACTCCTCCAAAGAAGACTGTCACTATTCTACGACTTCCAACTGCCGCTCCGTCGTATAGATATTACACCAAGTTACACCCCAGCTCACCCGCAGACCAGCACCTCCTTCGGCACCTCCACGTGCACAACAGTTTTTGGTCCAACAACCAATGCCAACCCATCCTGCACCTGTCAATAACCCCGTTAAGTTGGCCACATAGCATTCCTGCCGTCTGGGGGGAGAAAAGCTGCAGATGTCTACCCACACTAGATACGCCTAAGGTGAGGCGACACACTTCTGATAGTTTCGACACACAGTATATGACCCCAATGATATCAAGGAAAACTGTTATAGGAATGAACACTTTTAAATACTATCTGTTATATACAGAAATGTGTTTTATGCATCAGTTAACATTTTCTCTGAACATATACAACAAAATATTAGTTATAACTACCCTATAGTCATAGTTCATTGTGATTTGAATTTCTGATTCAGTTGACTATAAAAATATGATACCAATATACACTGGATGGAAAAATACAAGATACTCTACACATCTCTGCCAGCACTATTCCCATGAACACACTTGTTGACAAATGCCAACTGTCAATGCCAATTGTAACTATCTGGGGAAGAAATCTTAGATACGAGATATATGATGACCTGTCCAATGTCCATATCCAATGTCCTTTCAGCCTCAGGATATTGGAAATCCCATACAATATGTGACAGTTGGAACCTTAACTTTATCATGTTTTATGAACTTGTAGTAAACTATCGTCTTGTGACTAAAACAACTTACCAATATGGTTCTGGGCTGAGAATAAGATATGAGTGCTTTCTTCAGGCAAAATGAATTATTTGTTTTCCACAGCATACTCTGGTGTTTTGATAATGTATTGTACTGGAAACCCCTAATCTATTAACCTATATTTTCCTTATTGAACACATTGCATTCTTCAAAATATCAGATAAAATTTTAAGATTACATTTTTTCTGATAGTCTGTCAAGATTTAAGTTACCATTTTTATGGAAGTCAGAACCTGGATTGTCCACGATAATATAGGCAAAGAGATACTCGTATAATCGAAACTCGCAGTTAAATTAGTCGTTTTCATCTTGATGGCTGCCATGTGGCAAATGGCTATTATCAATATTTGGCTGCCTCATTTAACTTCGATGTCACTCTATGTGCTGTTTGACATGTCTTTAATGGGAAAACGGCACTCTTTTTTTTTTTTGTGCATTTTCTGACATGATTCAGTACTATGTGTATACTGTTGCAAGAATGCTACCAACGCACATGGAAATCTACCGCACAATATCTAAACCTGTAAATGTGCGCGTAGACGAAACACTAAAACAAACTGTCAGTCACGGATGAAAGGTCACCGCCGCGCTGCACATGCGTATACTGTTGGAGATAGCACTTTGTTGCACGCATGTGTTGCGATCAGCGTTTGTTGATAAGCCGCATGTTGGAAGTCAGGGAAGTCAGTGTCCATCTGCAACCAGATCTGGTTTGTAGATAAGAACCCTCATTAGCAGCAAGCTCTTTGAATTCCGGGTCGCTGAGGCGGAACACACATTGGCTTTTAGCTTTTAGTCTGTTGCGGGATAGTTATTAGTAGTGGGAGCATAAGGATCCTGGACCAGGATCCTTAATAATACCAAGATTCCTGGTATTATTTTTCGGATTTTTTATTTCATTTACCTATTATTTAACGGTATATTAGATAAAGAACATTTACATTTTCCGTACCATACATATTTCCTGTTTGTGACATTTTCGTTTTCGAGGTAGTCAATATTGAAAGCAATTTTTTTTTCGTGTTTACCTTTACCAAAAATAACTATCTCTATTTTCTAAAAGTGGGTAGTGTTAAAGTTTTCAATGTTCTGAGGATTCTATTTACTTACACGTGAAGAAAATGTCTAGCAATGTGTGCAATTATTTTTCCTTTGATGTAAGTGAGGCAAATTACGCATTTTGCAGTTTGTGCTCTGCAAAAATTTCACGTGATGGGGTTAATCGCACAATTAGTAAATTGAGAAAACACTTGAAAATTGCCAATAATGATGTTTCAGAAGATCTTTTGGTCAAAGATGCATGTAGCAGCAAGTCATCCAGTTTCCCTGCCCACTTCTTGCACCACTGTGGGCCTTATACTGCTTCTCTGTTAAACCATCCATGCCATTGAAAACTATTTATTCAAGGCAGCTTCACCATAAGCTATTTGTAGAGACCTACAAAATTTGTGTAATTATTCAGCGACAGACTGAATTTCAAGTTACTGTGCATTTCACAGACTTCAGCTATAAGCCAGCAGAATATCTGACACTCCTTGTGGGAATCTAGGGCCAATAACATAACTTTAGCGAAGGACTGGCCAATCTTCTTTAACCAAGTCAAACAGGTAGGTGATCCCGTTTAAATGTTGGTGGCCAATCAAACCTCTAATTGTATTCACATATGTACAAGGCGGTGGAGTTTATCCCGGCACTGAAAGATAACACAAATTACGCAGGTTGTAGCATTGCAGCTAGATATATATAATTGGTATATTCGGAAAGTATTTCAATTGTCTATATTTCAGTCAAGGATAGTAATTCATGTAATATGTGAATGGTTGTGGCGATGACAACTTGTTTGTATTTCATATATTTTCTTGTTTCCAAATTTATTATTTTTCTTTCCTCATTTCATCAGTAGTAACAGACGTAAACAACAGACATCATAGGACGATGGCGCATCCTTTCCTTTTCACCCGGTTAGTAAACTAAAAACATCGCCACCGCAAGACACAACATGGTGAAACTGGTGAAATGAGGAAAATAACAGAGGTCACCTTTTGCTGACGTGACCGACTGCTTGAAAACAATATCTTTTCAATGAGGAAACTTTCTACCAATATATAAGGAAGCACGACCTTTCTCGGGTATCACAAAAGTCAACAGTGCATCATCACAACAGTTCGTCGCAGCACGATCGTTTGTCAGCTGTCAGTCGGAGAGCCTGCAATGTGTGATCACGTGTCTCGCACCGACCAGTGCCCACGACTTTAGCCTTCTTTTGTATGTCGGACATTTCAATTTGAATATTTATTAAATTTAATTTCCGTTGGTGCAAGGAGTCAATAGGGCACCGGGAGAGAAAAGTAACGATTCTCTCTCGTCTTTGTAACTCTCGAAATGAGAAGTTTTGTTTTGTAAAGGCTGCAATTCTGCCTTTTTTTTTTTGTTTGTCAGCTGCGAGTGTCAATTGTTTTGTCGAGATGACAATAAATCTCCAGTAAACATTTAACTTCTTCTTTTATTTATTGGCAATCCTGGTATCAACAAACTTTCATTATTATGTAGTTGAAGTCTCCAACTCACACTGAGCTAGTCCGTTGGTGTTTGCTGAGAACTACAACAAGAGAACAGGACAGTAACCTGTTACAAGGTCTCTACCCATTTGTAATAGAACTAAAGTTACACTTGCACTTTTGTCAATTTTTAACACTAAATTTAATGTTAATCTGCTGTTCCAGATTCCTGTTGATCATTTTCTGCCAATAGTACATCACATGCATATTTTGTTTCCTCTGTTATTCCATGGTTTGCAATGCAGGCGAACACATGTTATAACTTGTCAGAACATGCGCAGTTACAAATGGCTGTGTGACTCACCATTAATAACCCTGTGCCATGGGCATTCTGCACATTGCATTGTCATACCTCTTTTGTAGTTCCTTTTTTGCACAGGAGGAACTTGAACTGGAGTTTCTTTCGAAAGACCACTGTAAGCTCTTATTTATGTGGCTTTGTGCTAGAGATGATAGCTGTGTTTAGTCTACTTTCACTAAGTGTCATTGTCACAAAATTGGTTAAAATCAAAATAGACTTTCCACCACGAGCAAAAAAAAAAAAAAAAAAAAAAAAAAAAAAAAAAAAAAAAAAAAAACCTAGGTCTTTCATCTGTAGGCTATCTCGGCTCTTTTGTCATCTATGGACGGACTTTAAATACTATAAGTAACACTCCTTTCCTATAACACTGTCTTAAATTGTAAAAACCAATTGGTTCCTACACACATTTTACTGTAGTTAAAAGGCAAATATATATGACATTATTTTGCAAATGGGGTACTGGAGAATGTTAAAAAAAAACTTTATTGGGGAGTGAACCCAGGGCAAGGCAAACTCTCCGAGTGACGGGCTTTCCAACTGGGACCCATAGGTGCCCGTCATCCCCGAACATGACATGAAATGAGACCCTAGGATGGAGCGGCGCTGGAATGCAAGGGCGGGTGAAATGGGAGTACCCCGATAAAACCAGCCAGCCAGTGGCATCATCCAACATGATTCCCACATGCGGAAATCCAGGAGTGAACCCGCCGGGTATCGAACCCAAATTGCAGTGGTGGGGGGCGAGCGCCCTAACTACGGCATCACTGCTGCCCCCTTGAGAATGTTTAAAGAAGTGAAGATTATGAGTTTTGTAAACTGTGTTGTCTGCATGACTGGTGTGTCACAGCATCAGCTGGAAGCATACACTAACCTGGAGCTGGAGTGGGTGGACTCGGGAGAGAACGACAGCGACCTGCATGACCTGGAACTGAAGTTGAAGGCGCTCTTGCTCGACACAATCCACCATATCAGTGTGGTGGAGCAGCTGATATCAAAACGAGTTACCAGTATCAACAGTTGGCACTGGCAGAGACAGCTCAGGTCAAAACCCATCATCATGCTTGCCTTGATAATGTACCTGCACTTTTTATTCTGAATTATCACTACCCAGGAATATTTAATAATTGTGTTATTCAGTGTACCAGTGGTCATTTATTATTTTTTTTATTTTTTGACTGTTGTTAGTGGACAACAAAAATCATCTAAAATTCTAATATTAATTTGTTTAGGCTGTAAAGAAATAGGAAGATCAGTGTGTGAAAACTGAAAAAAGGAAGATAAGTTTTCATTCTTTCAAATGCTTACTTTTATGAAGAAATTCCTAACAGGAAAAACACATTCTTTTTCAAGAAGCAAATATGAAAGAGTTTGTTACATACAAAACTGAAAGAACGCTAATTTTTTTATCTCTATGACAAGTTTTGAACTACTGCATATTTGGATCATGCCAGGCGATGCTGCTGGTCGGCAAGTTTTCTCAGGAATCTTCAATTTTCCCTATCCCTTTAATTTCTGCACTGTTCCATACTCACCTCATTTCACCTTTATCGACTCTCAAGACCTCGCTGTTAAGAGCTGCCCAAATCTCTTCACTCACTCACTACCACCTTTATAAATTACCTGTTACTTTCTGTAGTAGTACATTATTTCATATACCAAATTTACAACTGTGCTCGTATTCTCATTATTATAAGTAATGGTGAACTCAAAGTTGTTTTTGCTTACTGCAAAATCTCTGACCTGTAATTGAACATTTAGTCATTATAAAAGAAATTCTATACATTTTTCTTTCCTAAATTTGACAAATTTAGGGTGATATCAGCTTTTCATCGGAAAGTTAAACAAACATTACGTACATTTTCTAATGTATTGTAATATTTCTTTTTATAGGTTTTCCTACATTTAGTACTTGCAAAATGTTTAATTGGTTTAGTTTATTGCATCTGCCAGATCGCTTTTTGTGTACATGTTTGTACAAAGACATTGGGCAAGAGTGCATTTACAAAAACACAAGTAGGTATGTGCATAAACCAATAACAAGAACAAAGACTAGTTTTAAAGTTTTTGGTTCTCGTTATTAAATGTAAAAATTTAATTAAAAAAACAAAGTACAAAAACATATAGCAGGCAGTATGTATATTTTCAGTTTCTTGCTTTGCACATAGTGTGAAAGCATGCATTTAATTTTATGTCCACACTTTTTCTACTGTGTGCTCAGAAAAGATGTGGAGATCCCAGAGATGGAAATGGGAGTTTCTAAAAGTCTCCGATGTCCCAAAGAACTTGCTTTTGTTCATGTCATTAGTGTGTGTAAATATTTACTTGTGTTTTTGAAATGTGGACATGCCTAATGTCTTTGTACAAATATATCTGGCAAATGCAATAAACTAAACTAGTTAAACTATGTAATAGCTCACTCAGTTATATATATTAAACATCTGCACATAAATACACATGCATGTGCATATGCCCATGCATGAATAAACATATTCACATGTGCAAAAGAATACACATTTATGAATGTGCCTGCATGCATGTGCACACATGTGCATGGGCCAAATAACAAATGGCTTTTGCTGTCTCTTTGCTGTATTTTGGAAATTGGAACATTAAAAAAATTTTTGTGGAAAACATTGCACATCAAGGAAGTTAGTATACATTATCACAAAGTGCTTCACTGAAAATTTTATATTCGTTAATGGTATCAGCCCTGTCATGCAAATAACTTTTCTCCAATATGCTTTTTTTTTTGGTTGAAACCTGTAGATGCTGCATTACTATAGGAAAGCATTTATGTTTAATACTCAAAGTGTAGTGTCTTTGTTATTGGTAAACAGGCTTAAAGTATATTGAGTAAGAACACTGCTCTGTTAAGTGAAAAAAATTGATAGCAAAAGTTTATTTGTGAAGAAAATATTAAGTGAAACATTAAGAACTTGTTAGTGTATTTAGTATTTTTTGTCTTCCGTCAGGTTTTACATAAGTAAAAGTGGAGTTGTGGTAACCAGGATGGTAGATGCTGAGTTTGAGTATACTTATGAGTACCAAGGGAATGCACCAAAACTGGTGCATACACCACTCACTGACAAGTGTTATCTGACACTTACACAGGTAAATACTGCAATACAACTCACCTTTATGATCTTCTTTCCTGTAAAACAGAAGTGTGTGCACATAACATGTGTAACATACATAACTTACATAATTTTATTAATGTACTTTCAGTTCTTTATGCTAGATAAATTACAGTTCTAGTATCATAAATATGTTGTTTTTGGACTAGTGAATGATTTGTTTTCTGTGTATTTGTGTAATTTGGTTTTATATTAAATTTTTTAGAAATTATATTTGAAAATAAGATTTCATAACCTTTGCACCAGGGGCCGTGGTGGCTGAGCGGTTAAGACTACTTGCCTCCCACCAAGGTGAACCGGGTTCAGTCCCCAACAGAGTAACTCCCAGATTTCCACAACTAAGAATCGTGCCGGATAATGTTGCTGATCAACGAGTTTTCTCAGGAATTTCAGATTTTCCCCGTCCTTGCATCCTGGTGCTGCTCCATTCTCACCTCATTTCATCCTTATTGGTTTTCATCCTTATTGGTTTTATGAGCCGGCCAAATCTCTCAAATCAACACAATTACTCTTTTCACCAAACTTGAATGGGTCCACAATTGGTAATGTTTGCCAAGGTGTGACACTCACAAAGTAAGGAGGCCAAATTGGCAATAGTTTGAACCCTTCCTGTGGCAAAACTTACGTCTTTTGAATACAGAGTTGTTAATGCAAGTTGTTCGGGACCTTCTATAATCAGAGAATCCTTTTGTCTTCAGTCTGTGTGTAATTGTGTAATGTTAAACACAGCCTTTTGACATTGTAGGTTCACAGTTAATTGAACAGTTTTGAAAGCTCATCTTAGACTCTGTTTAGTTTCTGCCATATGTTAATAGAAACATTGGCTTACGACTGTCATGGTTTTGAGAAAATTATTTTATTTTTTTCTCATTTAATACGTACAAAGTAGAAACTATTAGGTGAACAATGTACGGTCATGCATTCTTAATTTTATGCTTCATGTTATTAGTTTTTAAATATTGATTCCTTTTTATTATAACCCTATTCATTTTTACAATAGTATATGTGTGTTGTCCATGAGAGATTATGTGGCCTGCTGATCTTGTTTCCTACCAAGTATTTGGCATGGTACATGGGTGCAAGCTGTTGGATACCTGTTTCAAGTATTTGTGCTAAAAGTTAATATATTAACTAAACACCACACAGAATTGGACACTATTTGACAGGAATTAATTAGAATGTCACATCAGTAGTTTAGTTCTTCCTCATATTTAAGCCTACTCAAGGGTAGGAGATGTTTCTGTTCAGATTTGTATTTGAATTATGTAATACCAGGGGACTGGCCTGCGGAATCTACAGGCTAAGCCACCGTCTGTGAAACAGGTGACCGTACAAATTAGTATTTACCGTGCAATGTTGTCTGGGAACTTTCCCCCAAATCCAAAGAAAATTGGTTGAGAAATGTGCCTTCCAGGCCGAATCGAAGGTGAAAAACATCCCTTCGTGTAGCCATAACTCCTCCCAGTGGTGGGGGAGAAGGGTTCTATAGCCAAAGATCCAAGGGTGTGCATGTTAAAGCCCTCAAAAAACTTTTGGTTTTGATTAATAATATGACCAGGGAACGGACCCACGGAAACCGTGAACTAAGCCACCACCTGGGAACTTCAGCACGTGCTTGCTAGCGCCTGTTGGCGCTATGATCACACATCCTGACATGCAGTTGCAATTATGGTGAAAGTAAGACTTAAGAGTTGAGTCTTGAGGCAACCCGTTTGTAGGTTAGCAAAGATGTGGGACAGAATAGCGCTGTGGTAATGATTTAAACTAAACTGAATTCCTAGTGCATTGTTGCCCAGAAGGGGTCATGGTGTCCAGCGTGTAGATGACGAGTAGGCACGATGCTAGGTAAATTAAGTAAGGTGAAGACAGGATGCATCCAACAATGGAGCTGAAGAAAGGTTTTCCTTCTTGCACAAAGGTGCGGTGAAGGGAAGTTAGGTTCAGCAGCGAGTGCGGTAGATGATTGAAGACTGCTCTCGAGTTAAATTTTTGCTCTGTATTTATACTCGACCGGGCGGCTGTTTCGGCGCTCATTGGCTGGCGTCTTGAGGACGAGGGGTGGTTGCTGAGCGGGGGATAGCAAAAAGCATAGCTCTCGGCGTGACGTCACCGGTCGGCTGGAAGAATGTGACAGACGAACGTTGAAACATACTAGTAGTGGTTAGTAGTACTTGTCTTGAGGTGCATAGCTTCACCGGGCCGGTGAATAATACAATCTCCGCTGGCTGGAACGTCCATTCTTGCCGGGTAGACAGTACAAATTTCCGACATCAGCTGTGGTCAACTGCAATTCAAACTTTGTAGGAATCAGATGTGCTGCGAGCTATGCTGATAAGGTGAAGTCATTTTATTACCATTGTTAATAAATAGTCAAGTGTTTAGAGCTTCATTAATTTTTTGTCATGTCTCGGGAAATAAGGGACCAATTTCTCCTAAAATTAGCAAACAAATGTACTATGGCAGCCTATTAAACTGATATGTTTCATGTCATGTCTTGGGAAACAGTCAGCCTATTTTCGTCAGATCCAGGCAACAGGTTATGCTTTTTTATATTTAAATACAATTGAAGTTTATATGCAATCCTATCTCCATAATGCAGTTCTTTGCATGCCAACTTAGAGTACAAAGATGTCCAAGTTTGAGTCGTGGGTGAGAAACGTGTGTATTTGTAATTGTTTCCCGAGTGTAGCATATATTTCTGGTGCTCTTTCTAGTGATATTCTGTCAGCAAGATATCAAGGCCTACCTACTATGTAAGCTTCTAAGAACTTCATCAAAATTATTTGCATCCGTGTAGAGGAAAGTAGGCTCATTAGTTATATCAGTAACTTCTTGTTAATTTAAATGATTTATTTAATTAAAAATTACGTAAGATTCCTTCATTCAGTGGCATAACGAGAAATTTCTCAAAGGAGGGTTTTCACAGAATGATGCTACACTGGCCTAAGTGGTGCTGACATATGTTTTAATTAGGACAGTTACTACGAGAAAAAATACTTTACAGTGTAATAAAATATATCACAGCTTACACAAGTTACATATCTTTTATCACAGTTAATGGCTTATTAATAATTTAAATATAATTTGTTGACAACATTAGTGGCAAAGAGGAGGGTAGGGTTACTATCCCCATATCTCCCCATGTCTAAGCCCCTGACAGTTGTATTATAGTTGTACCAGTGTTTGCCATTAATAACAAGTATTCCCCACATATTTAGTACTATTTTACATTTTATTGTCAAGTGAATGCCTGTAATAAAATCTGGAAATTTAATTTCAGGGCATGCACATGGGATTAGGGGGCAACCCTTATGGCCCTGCAGGAACTGGAAAGACAGAATCTGTAAAAGCTCTCGGAGGACTGTTTGGACGGCAGGTTCTTGTCTTCAACTGTGACGAAGTACGTCTGCATTTTAATTTTATATCCATGTTTCAAATATGGAATTTGTTTCATTTCAGTATGCTGTATGTGAAACAATTACATCTTTGCTACCTGGACCTTCTCCTTCTTCATAATTCCCCAGATGTAACATATGGTTGAAACATAATTTGCCAGGAGCAAAGCCCTGGTTGTGAAAATTTTGAAGTGTTAGTGGCAATCTGTAGACCCTATGTTCTGTGTGTATTAATAAATAAAAAATCACCATGTTGACATTATGAGTTCACTGTTATTTAAACTCAAGTACTTTTCTACCAAATTTCTTTTGTTCGTAATGAATTTTATTGGTGGGGACAGTGCTTGTCTGTAAGAGGTTTTTTTTCCTTGCGAAGTGCATCATGGAACAAACCTACCAGTACTTCTGTGCACACCAATAGGTACATAGAATTTATCTGTTTATTTTTCATTGATTAGTTGTCCTACAAGATTTGGTGTAAAAACAGGGGATAAATTACTTATCTAGAGTGAAAAGTATTCCCGTTTAGGTTAATTTACAACCATGAGAAGTAGAAGTGTATAATATTTTTGCTCATAGTTTTGGACATTAGTAGCCCATCAAATAAATAAGTAATGAGAATCCTAACAAAAAAATACAGTACTTACTTGTGTATAGCGCACCCTTTTTTTTCCCAAAATAAAGGAAAAAAATTCTGGGGTGCGCACTTGGGAAAAAAAAAGGAGTGGTGTTAGCCATAATAAATTGTCCGGGGGGGATTTTGAGGGAAGTGGAGGAACTGTCCTATCATCTCTCGCTCTTACATCACTCCTCTTCCTTCTCTCTCTTTCTCACTCAGTGACCCTTCAGTTATGTGTAGGTTGAACCCCTCTCCCCCCTCCCTTTTTCTCCTCAACTAATGGCAGAGCCATGTTGGCGGAAAGGGGGAGAAGGGCCGAGGGTAGACATTCTAGCATGGCAAAAAGAAGAGAGCGGTCACTGCTAAAAGGAGAAAGAAGAAAAAAGAAAAATGAAGCTGGAAATGTTGAGTTTACAGGAGGTTACAGGAATTTTTTATTTTATTTTGGCTTTTTGCACCAAAGTTATTTAATTAAAGTATTTTCCAAACATATCACAATCACCACACATTAATTTTTGGTGCAATTTAAAAATATATATATATATATATTTCCCCTGGAACTTTTTGCAAAAATCATGGTGTGCACTATACACGAGTAAATACTGTAATTTTTCAGATAATTGTGCACCCTCACCCTTACAAACACCTGCTAGCAGCTTACATCTGGTGTGGACAGATATGATATAATCATCATGTTCGTGGTAACTTTTTACGTAAGCTACCAGTGGGAAAGCAGTGTCAAGAAACACGGCCACTTCCCTACGAGAAGACGTACAAGATTGCTAGTGTCAGAAAAAACGGAAAACCTGGAAAGTTAAGGAAATACCAGAATAATTTATGTGAGGTCATGAAATTAACATAAACTGATTACAAATGTATTTAATAAAAATATTTGCGTTTAGACTCTTCCACTTCTACTAAATGCCAGCTTATAAATTTTGCTATGCATTATTTTGGTTTATTCCATCTGTGTAGAAAAATAAAAAATTTTGGGGCCAATTTTGTTACTTTATATGAAATTGTAAACATACATATTTTCTTCTCTGAATGTGATACAGTAAGCATTGACATACTAGGAAATGTGATTTTAGGTGCCAGCTTAAGATTTATGACTTTGTTTCTTCTGTCTTTTTTTTCTTGCCAACTTTGTAAATCTTCTTTATAGTATTTTTAAAATATTTTTTTTGTACACAAAATTCTTCATAAAGAAAGGCTGTATCAGTGCTACCAAAAAAGGAGTAATTTTCGAGGAAATAACGTAAAAGTAATTTTAATTTTTGCTGTGTAATGTCATTAAGGAAAAGTAACAAAATCCATCTAAAAGTCAGGGAAATTGTAAGGATACTGCTATCCTTAATATAGAACTGACACAGTAAAGGCTGTTCACTGTAAAATGAACACTTTTGAAAGCCCAACTTAAGATCTACCTGTATGCAAGTTGGGTATTCTTCTGCATTATGTAAAATTAACATTGTCATGTGCCTCATCACTTTATTCATGCTTCGGTCAAGTGAAACTGTGAAATTATTGAAAAGAAAATATTTTACAAATCTGCTCATTTTTACAATTAGACACACAAAAAATATAGAAAGCAAAAAAAATAATTAAAATTATCACTAAAAAAATTTTATTCCATGTTAAGATATGGAACTATTTTTCATCCATCATTACCAACTTACTGGATGCATGTGACTCAGTGCACCCGTTAAAATATATGCAGGTAAGGGCAGTGATTTTTTTCTAAGGTTGATTTCAAAAGTGCTCACTTTATCATGCACAGTCTTTACCAATACTGCCACGAGGAGCAGCACTGTCACAATGTGACTGATGACATTCCATTAACTATTCCATTCTATATGGGGCTAATTTAATTACTACTTCAAATATGCTACTCACAACATGCAGTCTAAAGACTAGATTAGATTTGGTTTGGAAAGCTAGTGCAAACTTGCACTGTTAAAGTTGTTTCACCATCTGATTAGTTTTAGCAAATCTTGTAATTACTTTTCAATGATTTTATTTGTAAAAAAGTTTTTTTCCTTTTTTTTTTTTTAGGGCATTGATGTCAAATCCATGGGACGTATTTTTATTGGTCTTGTCAAGTGTGGTGCATGGGGATGTTTCGACGAATTCAACAGATTAGAAGAAGCAACTCTGTCTGCTATATCAATGCAAATACAGCCTATACAGATTGCATTGAAAAATAAGCACAAAATGGTCAGGTTGCTTGATGAAGATGTAAGTTTCAAATCAACAACTTTCATTGTACATTTTTGTAGTTTTTAAAATATTTAGCCACTCATTATTTAAAAATTTATTTTTAAGTAATCTATAAATGCACATTATATTTTTTTCAGATCTCCATTGACCCAAATTCTGGAATATTTGTAACTTTGAATCCTGCTGGTAAAGGTTACGGAGGAAGACAGAAACTACCAGACAATTTAAAACAGCTTTTCAGACCAGTCGTAATGTCTCAGCCAGACAATGAACTTATAGCTGAAGTCATTTTGTATTCTGAAGGTTTTAGACATGCCAAGAAAATTGGCAGGAAAATTGTTGAGCTCTTTGACTTATCCAGGTGAGAATTTTGTACATTAATATGAGGGAACTACGTAGCAATGCCTGTGGTATATTAAGACTGCAAGTCAGTAGTTTCAGAACATCTGAAGGGGCTGGATTAAGGGGGAGGGGAAAAAAAAAACAGGTGTGCAAACTTCTATGCAGTGTGCAGTTGTAGCAGAAATTATTGATAACTTTAAATTTAGAGAGATTGACCCAGATTCTGGAAATTTTGTTGCTTTGAATCCCCATGGATAAAATGTTAAATTATTCATATAAATTACTTTTAGAACACCTAGATATATTGTAAATATGTACCATTATACTGGCAAGACTACATCTTGCTTGAGCTAAATTTATCTCGGGATGCTGCTGGGAGTCATTCATCTCAACATTGGATCTGAACCTATGTTTTCCCATCTTCTCTGAAGTGACCTCGGATATCAGTTTCCATCCAGGTAGCTATGGCTCGGTTTGTTACTACTAGTTCTCCTGATCCATGCTAAAGCTAGATAACAGAAAATCAGCTGGTCCAGACACAGTACAACCTTACGTTGTAAAAAAAATGTTCTGCCCAAATCACAGAACCACTATGTTCAATTTTCAATATAAGACCAGGAAGTGTGAGCCTTGTTTACAGCAATACTTGGCTGCTGACTGTCCTGCCTTACTGGGTAGATTGACTACCTGCTGGTTAATCTTGGGAAGTGCAAGTTTATTGGATTGTTGGGTAGTAGTGCGGGCTGGTTCAAATGTTGTTGCAACTGGCTGGGGCAGCTGATTTGGGTCTTGACAGGTAGGGAAAAGTGGTAGTGGAGAGATGGCCTTTGGCTTGAAGAACCTCCCTGGCTGTTTCTCTGCCATGAACCCTAAACCAGATTTGTTGGCTGTGGTTGGGTGTTCTTCCAATGAGCATGTCTTGCTTCTGTGCAGTGTCTTCCGTGTTTTTAGGTACAAAAAAAACATTCTCCAGCCCTACCTCCTGACAACCAGTTTCAATATAGGCTTTACAGGTTGCCTTCTCCTCCCTCCCTCCCCCCATCCAGATGGTGAGGCATTGATTGAGTGAATGAATAAATGAGTGAGTGAAGAGAATTGGGCGGCTCTTAACGGCAAAGTCTTGAGAGCTGATGAGGGTGATTGAGGTCAGTATGGAACAGCGCCAGAATAAAAGGGCGGGGGAAACGGGAGATCCCCGAGAAAAAAGCCGACCAGCGACATCGTCTGGCATGATTCCCATCTGTGAAAATCTGGAGGAGTGACCCAGCCAGGGACATACAGAAGCCTTCACACTGTCCTTTGTGGAGACTGACAAAGCAGGATTGGCGCTGTACGTCATTGCTGGCATTGGAGGGTCTTGTCAAGTAGCCTGAAGGGCTACTTGACTTCCCTCGAAGAATTATTGCAGACATGTGATGAAAGGGGATGTAGCAGGTTGATAGTCAGGAGAACAGTTGAGTGAGAGAAAGAATAGTGTTTCCTAGGTTTTGTGTGCTTTTTTATTCACCAGCTACAAGTGCAAGACATACTCCAGACTGTACCTAATGGCTGCCAGAAGATCAGAACCTAAGTTGTGAAGGGATAAGTGATGTGGTAGGTGCTGGTTGTAATGGGGCAATGGTAATTTCTGTAGCAATACTTGTAAGCTGGTGTGGGTGAGCTAAAACATCGCTTTTAAGCAGGTTGTATATCACGGTACAGCAAACTGGTAGAGAGCTAACACTAGCTAACAGTAAGAATGCTGAGGTGAGGCCAGACCTCTACCTGATTTTCAAACCAAGAATTTAGGCGGTGCGGAGTCTGTGGTTCAATCAGGTGCAAACAAGGGGAACAGGGTGGATAGGGGGAGAGAGCAAACCACCCATCTGCATGGCTGGGTTACTCACTTGCAACCTCTGACAAAGCAGCTGTGTGAGGGGTAGTGATGATGCACCTCCAACTCAAGTGCGTGTGACTGCTACATAACTTTCCTGGGTACCAGCGGCAGTTATCCATCAAGATGTGGATCCAGTGATGTGTAAGGGTGTTACAATTACCATATTTTGGCATGTATAGGCAGCACCTGAAGTTTTTGATGAAAAATTAGGAATAATTAATATTTCAAGTATAGGCTACACTGAATTTTGTTATTCCTGTAAATATTGTCAAGTCACAATTCCGTACATGCATAACAATAAATTTCGACTTAATTTCTCCCCTGCAAAGCATGTGTGACAGAATCTTTATTTTTTTAAATTTAAGATTCTTTCCCTTCCGATTCCCTTCTTTCCATTAAGAGTTAAACATTAAAATTTACTGTATGTTGACAAATTTGTAAACATGTTTTGGGGAAAAATATTTAAAAAAATAAAATGTTATGCCATATCTCGTATATAAGCCACACCCCACTTTTTGTAGTTTTTTTTTTTTTGTTAAAATGTGCGGCCTATACACACTTTGGTGGAGGCTACAGATTGAACGGACATTGTCTGTGTCATATCACTGTATGTTGTTAGGCTGTACTTACCTGTTGAGTGGCACAAGTTTATGTAGAGTAGATCCACAACCACTGGTCTGCTGTACATTGATTATATCTTAACTTTTTGCAGAGCAAAAACAAGTCAATGCTGTGCACATATATTTATCTACGCCCCTTAATAAAGTAGATCATGCACTACTGTGTGAGAAACTAAGCAGCTATGGTCTAACTGGTTCTTGTGACTTAAGTCTTACTTAAGTGTAATTATCACCAGACACACCTCGACACCAGTTAAAATCACGTCTGGTGTACCACAAGGCTCAGAGCTAGGTCCACTCCTATTCATAGTGCTTACAGCAGATACCACAACTTATCACATTTAATCATCTTCTCTATGCTAACATCATCTAATTATCTTTGTTAATAATGGCATAGCACTACAAAGCTACATTACAACTCTGGCAAAGGGGTGAAATAAAGATATGACCAAATTATACTTAGGCAAATGTAGTGAAAATATTTGATACCTCTCAAAAAATCCTGTTAAACATGACTCTTGTTAATCAAAATGTGCTAGGCACAAAACCCGAAGTAAAAATGCAAGGAGCGATGGTGGAATTTTGTGTACAGTGGATTCTTATGTACCGAAATGTATTGAAAAACTAGCCACAAAAAATTTTCGATGGTCCCAGCTAAATTCTTATATAAATAATTTTTAATGATCTACTTTTATTGTTTATCCAATATTGCATAAATTGAAAAATATTTTGGTGTTCTCACTTAAGATTTCATGCAACACTATCAATCATTTGTGCATAAAGCTGTTAAAAAAAACTATAAATCTCCAAACAAAAACCAACATGCTCCCACACTGTTAAAAACAGTTTAATTAAAAAAGCTACACACTTTGAGTCCAAACTGTATCACTTATGCCACTTTCAGCTGCTGTCTAGGCACAGTTGTTTACTGCCCAACCCTTTGCAGCCAGCAGAAAGGACTGATGGGCAGTGCTGATAGCCATCACCTTTTTTTTTTCTGGTGCCTTCATTCCACTCCCCAGTGTGTATCATATTTGTGGCCTATGTCACATGGTTTCCTTTCTTTTCTGCTTATTTTATTTCTTTCAGTTTTTCGCCAACTGTAAATGATCGCAATCACACTCACTCAGAATTTTTCACTACTGACAGATTAGTATGTAATAGTGAACAAAACAACTGATACTGGGTAAATGATGTTCTTATTTTTTTCTCCTATTAGCAATAACTACAATATGGGGCTCTGCAACTGTGCCAGACGTCCGGTCACCTGTGTGTGTTAGTGAGCCATGCCTGACACACACACCTGTTGCCAAATCTATCATGCCTACAGCCTTGTGTATCATGTGCACCCTACTGTACCATGTGCACCCCACTTCTGGCTGTTCTAATTTTTGGAAATATATGCATGGATTTTTCCAATAAATCCTGCCAACTTTTTGCTGTGCAGAATCATGAACTGACAGAGACAAAATATTATTTGAAATTACACATACTTACCTCAACATGCAATGTCACCACCTATTATGCATGCATGCACACATACACACACAGACACATAAAAAATATTTCCTCTTGAGAAACATTACTTTGTGAAGTTGTATTCTTTATTTTGTCAAGTTAAGGTGAAATGGTTTTACATATAATTTACAGTGATATGACTTTTTTTAAATTCAAGTTGAACTTTATTCACAGATAATGTACATACCTCATTATACTCAACATAAAGTTTAATAAAGTTAGAAGTTGTATTTAGTGGTGTAAAAGTCGGTTCCTTATCTACCGAAATCATGGATGTATGGATATTTTTTGACATTTCCCTGAATAATGGTAGATAGAGAATGCGCTGTATGTTGGTTCATAAAAAATTAAGGAATCTACTATATTATTTGTTTGTGTGTAGCAAATATAAATTGAATTTTGCCATTCTACAGAACTCTGTTGTCAGCCCAGCAACATTATGATTGGGGCCTCCGTGCACTAAAGACTGTCCTCAAGGGATGTGGCACCGCTCTGAAAACTAAAAGGAAGAGCCTTGTGAAGGAAAACAAAACAGCCGTGATTGAAGAAGAAGGTGAAATAGAAGTGGTGGTTCAGGCCCTACGCCTTAACACCATGTCTAAACTCACATTTGCTGACTGTGATCACTTTGATGCAATCGTAAGAGACATGTTCCCAGGCACTGTTTTCACCAGTTCTGGCTACGAACTGCTTATGAATGCTTTGATGGAAAGTTATGCAGAGTATGGCTTGTCAGTCAATGATAATCAGGTAAAGTTGAATTATTGCTGCTTATTACCTTATGTAATGGTTATTATAGAATTGTGTTACTTACTGTATGAAATTTTGCTGTACAGTAGAAGTTTTAAATCACCCTTGTAATGAGTTATGGATTACATAGTAAACAAAAATTTAATAAGACATAAATGAAACAAATCCTTTTTAAATTGATTTTAATTTATTTTAACATCATAGCAAATTATGTTTTTGTGTTTTGAAAAAAGATAATGAAATTAATTACTGTTAAGTGTATATGTACTAACCCTAAAAAATAGACTTACCCATCTAATGTCACTCTTCTTTTTATTAACTTATCATTTCAGTTTGTAACAGACTACTGTCCTGTCCTCTGGTTGTAGTTCTCAGTAAACACCAACGAACTAGCTCAGCGTGAGTTGGAGACTTTGACTACATAATAATGAAAGTTTGTTGATACCAGGATTGCCAATAAATAAAAGAGGAAGTTAAATGTTTACTGTAGATTTATTGTCGTCTTAGCAAAACAAACTATTGACACTCGCAGTTGACGAACAAAAAAGAAAAACAAGACAGAATGGCAGCCTTCGTAAAGCAAAATTTCTCACTTCAAGAGTTACGAAGACGAGAGAGAATCGTTACTTTTCTCTCCCGGCGCACTATTGACTCCTTGCACTGACGGAAAATAAATTTAATAGATATTTGAACTGAAATGTCCGAAATACAAAAGAAGGTTAAAGTCGCGGGCACTGGTCGGTGGAGTAACATTATCACTCGTTGCAGGCTGTCCGACTGACAGCTGACAAACGATCGTGCTGCGACGATGAACAGTTGTGGTGATACCCGAGAAAGGTCGCGCTTCGTTATATGTTGGTAGAAAGTTTCCTCATTGAAAACATATTGTTTTCGAGTAGTCTGTCATGTCAGCTAAAGGTGACCCCTGTTATTTTCCTCGTTTCACTATGTTGTGCCTTGTGGTGGTGATGTTTTTAATTGACTAACCCAGTGAAAAGGAAAAGATGCGCTATCGTCCTATGACGTCTGTTATTGACATCTGTTACTACTGATGCAATGAGGAAAGAAAAATGATAAATTTGGAAAAACGAAAATATATGAAATACAAACAAGTTGTCATTGCCATGACCTTCCAAATATTACATGAATTACTATCCTTGACTGAAATATAGACAATTGAAATACTTCCCGAATATACCAATTATATATATCTAGCTGCAATGCTACAAGTTTCATTTAACACATTATAAATAGTAATGCTGTACCATCAGATTTTTATTGAAAAATTTATGACTTAATATTGTGAGTGAATTGAATTGTGAACTAAATTTGATCATAAAAATTGTCATTTTGATAAGTACAGTGCAAAGATATGTAATATAGAATAGACAGATGTTTCAGAAAACAAGGGATGGTAGCATGGGGTGATTTTAAAGGAAAAATGTTACACAAACACATTGTCTATTTTTATTTTCAACATTTTGTGAGACAGACAGTTAGATTCCTAAAGAACAGGAACAGGGAAACCAATAGTAAATGACAAATTGGTACCTGTATGTACTTTTTAATTGTCCACATTGTGTACAGTGTTATGTTGTTTTGTTGACAGTTATCATGATACAGCTAGTTTAAACATATGAGCTTAAATATTACATATTTTAATTTTGCACATGGATGCAGGAATGTCTGAAATTACCTATATTGGATTGTATAGCTCGTTCACATGTGATTGAGCAGTTTTGAAATTTGCTGTTGAAGAATACCTGTCTTTAAATGCATTTGTTTCAATGGACACACAGACTGTCATGTTTGTAGTTAAGTTGGAGGTAATATTAAAAAAGTAGTTAAATATCTTGTCATACTAAAAGTACAATACTTAAATTTGGGGAAAGTAAAATTTACACTATCTCCTGGTTTTTTTTTTGCATATAAGGGTAAGAACTGACATAATAGTAGCATGTTAACGTTCTGTACATTGTCACCTTTACACTTCCTCAGTGCATGAATATAGTTATCATCAGGCCTATGGCTATGTTAATGTGAAATTTGCTGTATGGTAGCATCATGCAGACTGCATTTCAGAGTTATCATCCAAGCTCTGGCTCTATCACTGCCTCCATCCTTTTCTCTCTCTCTGCCTAACCCATCCCTCTCCTACTAAATATATTATTTGCTTCCCTCCAAGGTAAACTGGCTTCAATTTCCACCAAGGTACCTCAGATTTTCGCATGTGGGAAATGTGGCGGATGTTTGTTGCCCAGTGGGTATGCTTGGGGCTTTTCCATTTCCCTCATCTTTGCATTCTTCTGCTACTCCTCCCTCACTTCATTTGACTTTTTCACTGGCGTTCAAGACATTGTTAAGTGGCAGCCAATCTCTTAACTTCCTCCTTGCTCTCTCCTGCCTCCCTTTTCATCCCTTCCCTCTCCATCTAACATTACTGTTTATCATAACTACAGGAAATTAATAACTCATATTCAATCATGGTGAGAAATTGGTTTGTTTACATACTGATGCATGCCGCTTTAGCTTACTACTATAAATAATTGCTACTCATCTCACGCAACGCCAATATATCTACTACACCTGATTGAGAGTCGAACTCCGCCAACCTATACATGGACGTTGCAGGCCACCACAATCCTGGAGGGCACCCGAACACGTAGATACGAAGGTTGCGCAAGCCAGCGGACACGTCGTCCTCCCCTCCCCCGCGCTGAGAGCCTATAAGCTGTCAGCCACCTCAGGGCATGGCCGAGCGCCACCAAACATTCACAAAGCCGAAAGATGACTACAGGGTTGCTACCCCCACTCCGGCCTCGCACCAGAGGGACGTCACATGCCCCCCTCCCCTCATTGTGGCCCGCCATCTCACCTGTCCTTAGGACTATATAAGTTTGTGGACTGCAGGTCTCGTAAATTATTTTTTGCAGTTCCTCGAGCTCGCTCCACCACTTCTTGTGCTGGGGCTTCCGACGACCTCCAAGTCTTCAGCAGCCTACCAGAGGTTGCTTCCATTTTCGACAACAGTCTTCAGCAGCCACCAGCGGCTGCTACCATTGCCGTCACCAGAGGCTTCAGTGACACCAATAGCTACCACCAACCAGAAGCTTCAACAACTTCAGTCTTTAGCACTAACTCTTCCTGCTACTAGAGCAGTGGACATTTAACTTCTTTGTCTCATCTAGACACCCCGTAATTAGTTAACTACGCTCAGTATTTTTATTAGCAGTCAACTAGTTCTACTTCCAGTTTAGCCTAGAACCAGGTCACCTACACCTGGCCAGTGTAGGTTACTTCCAGCATACTGTCTGCTTGGTAGGAAATAGCACATGTCACTGTGTTTTTTGCAATCTCAATAAACACAGCTTTGTTCTTTTAGCCACGAGTATTATTTATAGAGTAATATTTACTACGCCTGCTAGGAACAATGCACATTGTGCACTGCCAACTGAAACAGGGTGTTTTATTACGAACTATACTACGACTGGGGATCCCCTTCCGGAATCCACCAGTCCCATACATAAACCATTCAACGGCCACCTCCGAGGATAGAACAGCAGAACCACAACCACTAGAAACTCTTCCAACCAGAGAGAGACAGTACGCTTGGGTTGTATCCCTACCGTAGCACCTAGGTGCGGGCGGGGGTATTTGCTCAAGTATTATGGCCTGGCATTGATTGTGATACCACACCCAGTAGTAGCAGGAAGGCTGCCCATACAGCTCAACGCTTCTGATCTGCCCATCAGTTGGGGGGGGGGGGGGTCTTCTAGATCACCGAGCTCATGCCAGCAGCTGCTACTGTAAATACACTAATCTAGGGAATTGTTTTGTGTCCGCGGTGCACGTCTTGTATCGTTCAGCGGCGGACTACACTCTATGCCTTTCAAGGTAAGGCACGGCTTACAGAGAGAAAAGTAAAGGACAGCTCATCTTGCTGCCAAGCAGCGGTCTGTATTGGCTCCTCCGACTAAGGACAGAGAGGCAGAACGGGACCACGCTGCCTTAGTAAGACTTTTGTATAAACCAACCTCTCCTGTGTTTCAGTGTATAGCCTTTCTGCCACACATCCGTACCCATCAAGATTATCACCCTGTCCTACAGGGTCTTATACGAGGTACTGAGGTAAGGTATGGGATCGTCAACCCCAGGTTTTGGGGCAAAGAAGTAGCTTGGAACTTGTGGTACTGTGTTGGCTGTATCTCCAACCAACAGTCAGCAGACGACACTACCTGTGCCACCCAATGACCAGCAGCAATGAGACAACCAGCCGAAGCACAAACATGTAAACTAGGTAAACCTAACACCTCCCGCCAACTACCTACTCGTAAACCCGCAGTGGAGAAGAAGGTAGTCATGGACAACTTCGTACCAGCCCACAAACTGACGCATCCAATTAAGATCTCTAGCCGTAAACGCTAATTGGATTAGAAAATCCCTATCACCGTGCGCTTGGTCTAGTGCTGCCAAAGCCACGACGACCGTGCCATACATTCATTAACCCGGGCATGCGTCAATACATAAAAAATCTAGTTTTGAACTAACACAAAAACCCAAAGCATGATACTGTTCCCTAATTTGAATCTGTAGAAATAATGCTATGTTTATATGTAGAAATGTTGAAGCTTGGGGGAAACCATGCCAACTGCTACTAGTTTATAACCTTCCACTTTAGTTTGGCCTTTAGTTACTCGGAGGAAAAAAAATGGGTTTGAGATAGATATAGTAATCTGAAGTATTTGACGAGAACTCCATCCCTTCCGTCCATTCTGTGTAACTCTCAAAAATTAATCCCCTTCCATTATTCCCTTCTATAGCATAAAAGTCACTCAGTATAATGGTCAGGAGGAGGCACAAATGCATAAAGATGGTTTAAAAAATGTGTGTAGTTTGTGAAGGAAAACACCAATTTTGAAACCTATGTCCTCTATACAAAACTTTCCAATTTAATACAAAAATAGCTATAAAATTCCCCAACCTACGCAGTTATGTTTGACTGCAAGGAACTTGGAAACTTTTTAAATATGTATTCCCTTTTAACACAGACCCTTACATGAGATATTTACAAAATTGTGCTAGAGAATCCCTTTGAAAAAATTTACATAGAAATTACTTGAGCAATACTAAAATTTAACTTGTGCAGAACTATCTTATCTTTACATTCCCCCCCCCCCCTTTTTTTTTCCCTGCACAACCTATAGTTAAGACTGAGGACCTTCCCCCAAGGTGAGTCTCTCGTTTCTCCTCTTGCCACCTTGTAGAAGGGTCTGTTTATTTGGTCAGCGCTGCAGCTCCATGACTAACTCGAAGAACAGGGAACATTTTGAACACTTTCATAACATTATTGGGTCAGTTCATAGTGACATCACAGTCCGCCACGGCATTGACTGCAGGCTTCAATAGGGGAAGGGGTGAGGGACAGACACAATGAACGAGCACGCATACTCGCACATTGCCCAGAGTGCAGAAGGTCTTTAGTCTGGGTTGACAAGCAGGCAGCGAAGCGCAGAGCGGCCCCATGCACCGGTTGATCACACCAGGTATGTCAGCGACATCCCCCAGCTCACACACATTGCGGTGATGGTAATTTGGAGTTCAGTGGTGTAGGAAGCTTTTTTGTTGTGACAAACATCACAGGGTTACAAATAATTATGAAGCTGATTGCCCTGTGTGGCATTGTGGGCTGTGGTGCAATTAAAGTAGTGGTGATTAACAAAGAATTCAAAAACACTTCTCAGGAAAACAAAATACATTTATTATAACTAAGACAAGAAAAATGGAAGCTGTTACATGAAGAAACAAGTTGAAAAATTACAGAAAATATCTTTTCCGATAATCAAGAGTTCTTGCTGAAGTTCTAAAAGTTAAAATACCTAGACCGAAGAAATGTTGGTCTAAATATAGGTTTTTTGGAGTGATGCATCTACATGATGCTTCTTTACTTTCATGAAATAGAGATTTCTTGAAATAGAGATGTACAAAAGTGGGCTGAAACCAGGTTTGTGTAGGAAGCTTGAAATGACCCAATGACTGTATTTTGAAAACTAGTGAGCTCTTTAAAATTGGAAACTTGCAGTTCAGAATTGTGCTTACTACATACAAACAAAAAGTGACAAATTAACACTATTATGGAATTCTTTGCTAAAATGCAGAAAGAAGGAGTATATAACATTGCCAACAGAAATTGCCACTTACCTTTTGTGGGAAGTTGGACAGGCCCAGTAAGCCATGCCAAATTGGAAGTTGCTCCAGATGGTTGGTCAGGTACACACAATTTCATTCACTGCACTAGATGACTTGTAAGGAGTACATGCTCTCTGATGTTGATCCTTTGCTTTCCATACATTAATGTATCGCTTTGCTCTGAAAGGAACTGCCTGAGCAAAAATTACAGACAAAATGATGCTGGAAGTGTAGGTACCATGTACTGAGAGGGGCTTGTGATCAGGTGGAATTGAGGAGGGGGAACAAGGGCTTTTAGTACAATTACTACCCATCAGAGGATGGTGGCAGCACTATAGCCACTAAAGGCGTACTCTAAAGTAAATTTTGAAAGTTTGGGACCAGATTATGTACAGAATCTACCAGCAAGGCAAGTAGAGGGTCTGAGAGGCACCAGGAGAGTCCTGTACCAGGATGATGCAACCAAGAAAGAATGTAGGGGAAAAGTGGTGTTGGCAAAAAAGTACTGCCTGCAGTCAAGGGCGTCAGAAAGAATGACGGGGGGGGGGGGGGGGGGGGGGGGCTTAGGAACTGAATTATTTGTAGGCACAATGTGATGAGAAAATTGCAGCTATTGTTAAATAACAGTTTTTGTCTGCATTTTTACCTTAAGAAGAGCATGACCAGCCTGGATAGGTGATATATGCAGTATATCATTTGCTGTTCTTCCTCATCTGCTGTCTCATCTTATCAGTTAGTGCAAAAAGTTGCAATTCTTGGAAGGGAAATTGAATGTTGTTGGACATGTTTGGATGCATCTGCAATGAAAATTCTTCCTTGCTCTTCATGGGGGAAAAATAGCCATCATTGAATATAAGTGTATATCTGTATGGTTTACCTGACTGATATGTGCATAAAGGAACATGTTAAAATATGATGGTGGATAGTGTTGAGCAGAACACAGGACTTAAAGTGGGAATTACATAGCCCCGGTAACAACACATCAATTATGTTTGCATTGTGGCTGCTTGAATTTACAGCACGACTGTTTACGCACACGAGACTGGTAGGATGGAATTTAGAAGGCTCTCACAGGAGTAATGCTTTGTTGCACTATTGAGGTTCAGCAATGACCTAGGTTCAAATACCGGTTTGATCCTGGTTCAGCGCATTTGGCTGTTGCACCATTGCGATCTGTGTGCCGAACTAAAATCAATTCGAACCTCGCCTTGAACCGTGCCTTTTGGTGGTTCAGGAGAATGATCTTGGATCAAGTAAATACGAGCACTTTATCTTAAAATGTTAAGGTTATATTGAAAAGCAATTTTGTTTTAAAATGACATAAACATTCAAATTTTCGGTATTTAAGTTCTGATTGGTACTAAACATACATTTTATTAAGAATTTATAACGTGAACAGGGAAGAATAAAAGTTTGTGTTGAATATAGTTTATGTGAAAATAAAAGCACTGTCAAATATTTTTATTTACTAGAAATAAACTTGATAATATTTTAATCATTTAAAAATGGATTCAGTTGTTTTTAATGTTATAGAATGTAAATTGAGACACTTTAAAAGGGCTTAAGATGCAATGCATTTACTGAATTATAGATGGTATTAATGTTTTATAAAGAGAAAACTAAATTCATGCTTTTCCCTCTGATCAAACAAAACGGAAAACTGGAAAAGTCAATCAGAATATCAGAAACTGTCCTAATTTTCTGCACGAGCTAAGTCTCACATTGAATTTATTGCTCACAAAAGAGCAGCCATAGCCGACAGATGTAGTCTGAAATACGCTAACAGATAGCGCCAAGTACAATTTTATTTTTGGGGATTCGAAACAACATTATACACACTTGAATATTATTCAATAAAGTTTGTACAACAATTATCTTATTTAAAACAAATAAAACATTGTACCATCTAGTTCTATGTACACTACCTTCTTCAATAATATTGGTATTAAAAATAACTATGAAAATGTTTGCAAGTGTTTCTAATCAAACAAAACAACTGAAACAGAGTTTTTTCAGTGCATTCAAATAAATTATATAGTAAAACATCGTAGTCTTAAGAGGTAATGTCCACAAAAATGTATTAATTGTCTCTGAACTTCAAAATAAACAGTTGCATCATGATGTGACAAACTGAGAGCCAATCACAAACAGTGTTTCATCTCAATCCTAGTTTTGAACAGAGATCAGGTGCTCTACGATCAAAACTCGGCCGTTCGCGTTGCTGCAACACTCGTACATTGAATTCGGATCAAACTGAAGATCATCTTTGAACCAAGATCTTATGATCTTGGTTCAGGGCTGTTAATGGTGCAACCGAGCGTAAGTAATTTTGGAGGTGGTGGGCAGAATTGAAATTTTTTTTTACACATATGTTATTTTAAAATTGGAAGCCATAAAAGATGTGTTGTTAAATTTAGTGTAATGATTCAGTTTATAATACGTGTTTGTTTGAAAAGCACCCACACAGCAAACAATTAAAAATTTTTGTCGGGCTGATGTCACAAGTGCCTTGCTTTTGATTGGCTGATGAGTTGTTTAATTATGAATTATAATTATTATTAAAAATCTGAGGTATTTTTACAACATTGAATAGAACTACTGAAAATAATTTTCTAAACTTTGTGTGAGTGAATACAAATTTACCAATTTTTTTTTATTTGTGATCTGGAATTAGTATTACACAAAAATAGTAGCTGGAAATAGAATGACATTTGTACAAACACAATATGAAAATTTTAACGAAAAACATAATTAGTTTGCTTGACCTTAAACCTTAATAGTCACATATTTGATTGGTTCAGTGCGATCTTCAAAATGGCATATGTGAAAATGATTTATTGAAATGTTTAAGTAGTCAGCAGTTTGATCTAGCAGCTATTGCTAGAATTACATGTGGAAACAATGTACAGCACAGCAGCTAGTCGACTGAGTTAAAAGATGTGTCAAGTAGTTTGAACAAATTATAAGGAAAAAACTTGTTTTTAAAATCTTTGATTGAGGGTTAAGTTGTTTATAAAATGTCTATTAATAACCTGGACATAGGACATTATGTAAAAAAAGTCGCAAACTAGCATTTCCAGTGACGTCACATGCAATCTTCTCACAAAGTGTTGGAAACCTGGACAACGTTACAACTTCCAAGAAGATGTTTCAAATTCCCGAGCATTTCGTTATGTTTTTCCTCCCATCGACTAAATCTTATGGTCAGTGATTTGAATTATGTGAACTGTAGGAAAAATAAAATCAAACGTAACATTTTCCAGAAAAAAATCCACAATGAAGAAAGTCAGTTCCAAATGTTCTGATGCTGTGTGAAACATGATGGACACAGAAGTACAAGTTCATATGTGTTTTCTGTGAAAACGTCATAAACATTGTAACTGCGCTGGAACATCTCTCTGTAGAAAGCAATTCCCACACCAGGCAAACTGCATATGAAATTTTGTGCACCATTAGAACATTTCCATTCATTGTCTGCCTTATATGCAAATCTGCAGCAATACTGGAATCCATTACACAACCTCTTCAGAGTGTTCAGGAAGATTTTTTGAAAGTAATAAATTATATCAAAGAATAACTATAAATAATGAAGGGATACAGAGAAAACAGTGTTAAGACTTTCAAACACATTTTAGAAAAATGTGAATCTACTGCCCATCAAGCGGGAGTTTATTTAACCATGCCAAGACTAGCCCCATGACAAACCATGAGACCAAATCCTCCTAGTGAAAATCATTTGAATTACTGCAATTATCATGTCTACAGTTTGTGGCAGTTGTAACCTACACTGCTGGTCAACCTGAACAAAAATGACTGATGCTATGGTAAAAACAATTCAAGGTTTTTATGAAATTGACAATTGTGAAGCTGAATCAAGTATGTGGTACGAGATGTGGGGAGAAAGACAATATAATGTCAAAATGAAGGACATTAGCTTGGTAGATCTTCTTGGGGAAACTTATTTATTTCCTGCAATAAATTAAGTTATACAAATGCACCGTTGTTGCCAGCAACTACTCGTATGATCAATAGGTTGTTTAGTACTATGCAAAGAATCAGAACATCGCTTTGGGCTACTGTGTCAAACAGTCGGCTGTCAGGATTATGTATGCTGAGTGTACACCGGGAAAATCTTCAAATGCAGAAGTCAAAGGCAGAGTTCACAGAGAAAGTTATTAACAGATTTGGAAAGACACCTAGTAGACTGCAGTTTGTTTTTAAGGAATGATGTAGTTAAGTAATGTATATTTGGTCCTGTGGCTTTTTTTTCTTACATCAGGAAAATAGTACATGTAAACATGGGACAAATTTAGTGAAATTATGTGAATTTCGTGGCCACTAATGTCCAGATTAAAATTAAACCTGTGCTGTGATTTATTATTTTAATTGTATTAATCAATAGTTAAAGTTAAAGATCAATTTTACAGAAATAATTAATATATAGCTTTATAGGGTAATTAGTTTGCTAACAAAGTATGTAAATTTTACATTATTCATGAATTTACAATTTGTTCATTATATTTTAGTAGGGACCAATTTGAATTTATACCACCATTAAGAGATTACCGAATTTGATAACAGATACTGTAATTAATAACATAATACCAAAAGGCAAGTTCCTATTGGGGAAAGGAGTAGCTGAGTTTTTCGTGTGTTTCAAGTATATTATTTAAATATCTTTGCCACTATATTTCCTATTATGTAGTAAATAGTATAATTGTAAAAGTAAACCAATTTGTTTTTATATTGTATCACAGATTTTTTTTTTTATTTGCTTTATGCATAACCCTATTTGTAAATTTTAACGTCTCCATGGAAAATACATTTTATTCCTATGCCCCCCTTGGAAAGAATCCTGGTAATGCCCATGCCTGCAGTTGGCAGAAATATGGCCTCGTATGTCCGATAGCAAGAGCCATGCTTCAGCAGCACAGGGGAGAAGACATTGTCAGGTTACATCCTGTCCCTATTGGAAGATGTCACGTTCCTTTGACATTGTCATGTCACATTTACTGATAGCTGTGTACAGCTAATTGACGAGAAGCAGAAGTTAGCTGGATAGTCCAAGCTGCATATAAATTTTAGGGGTAAAATCTTTTTTAAAAGTAAATGTGTCCCTTGAGTTTTTATTGTAAAGAGCTGAACGATAAACTTTACTGAATTCACCAACACTGACAGGAAATGTTCCTTCATATATACATGTTATAAAATTTGTGATGTCTTTCCCTACATAATTTTTTGGGTTTGGTGGCAGAACCACTAAATGTTAAACAAAAAAATTAAGGAAAACGTTGGTGTAGTTTTACATATAAGACTACATTGGTCAAGTTAATACTGAAAGTGAGGAGTGATGTAGGATGAAATTTTAAATTAATAAGATGTAAATCATATCAGTCAGTGTGAATAATGCTATTTTGTTTGTACAAGATAAAAATCATAGAGCTTTTCAATTTCCAAGCCTTGTAATGAAAATAATTGTTTTGTGGATTTTAACATGATTTGGATTTGTATGTAACATTGTATTTTGTTAATATTGACTTATAGACCTGCACTTAACAAGTAATATATTTTTTTCTTGTAGTTGAGGAAGTGCATGGAACTGTATGAACAGCTGCAGCAGAGAATGGGAGTAGTGATTGTTGGACCGTCAGGGTCAGGCAAGAGTACAATATGTCATTTAGTGAAAAATGTACGTACTGTAAAATATTTCTCCATATTTCCCAATAAACTGTGACTATCATAATGGCATGTTTTAAGTTTCTTTTGTCATTTATTATTAATATTATTATTTTTATCACATGTAAATTTTTTATTAGGTTTTGTTTTAGTATAGAACTACTCTTGTTATTTTTGTCTTGCAGTCCAGCGGTTGCATTTTTAACTCTTAACCAGGCAGGATCTTGTTAATTATCTTGGTAAAAATTAAAGATTCGAATCCCAGGTAAACTGTGTATGTTAGTGTAGGTTAGTTCATAAAGTTAGCCGTCGCCAGAGTAGCTTTCTGGTATAAAGCTGAAACATATAAAAATGCTACTGTCAGCGCCAGATGTGGTACTTGGTATTTTTACTCTTGTAGTAACAGGACTGGACATGGCCAGATGCTGCAGCAGGCAGCGTTAGTAACACCATGGTCATCTATACTCCTTCACAAAAATGTTATCCAGAGTTTCTGTTAGATCAGTGTTTCTCAATAACTGGACCACAACCCAGTAACAGGTCCTGACATCAGTTACAATGGGCTGCAAGATTCCCTAAGACATAAACTATCAGTAAACTCCAACCCTATCCGATGCAGGAAAATAATCCTCATTTCCCTTACCATTTGTCACACTAACATGCAAATTTTTTAGCTTTTAATTTTTATTATTTAACAAAGATGTCTACTGGCACCTTTATGGCTGTCTAAGCTAGGAATATTGTTTTCCTGGTATTGCATTGTTGGAAAAAGCTTTTAAGAAGAATATATACTAGCAAAATACATTTTCAAGTCAGATTGTACCAAAGGTGGTACAATTTTACGTAACAGACATATACAAACACTTTCAATTTCAGTCGATTAATTTTTTTCAAACTCAATAAATGTTGGTAACAGCATTCAGGTACTCATTGATACAATTATAAAGCATTTGCATGAGCCAAACATAATAATAAAAAACTATTAACCAATACATGGTGCCACATAATATTAAAAGGTAATTTAAAGCTTTGACCAGTCAAAAGAAATATTGACTATAAAAGACATGAGTGAAAAATATCACACTACAACTTGAATGATAAATAAAAAATAGCTCTGCTGAAAAATAATTTCACATTTATTAAATAAGTATGCACCTAACCAAGGGGTAATACAGAAAACCACCATAACAATAATTCAAAATGCAGTTTTAATGCTTAATACATAATAACAATGCAAACTAGCACGGCTGTGCTCTACTAAAAAATGTTTAATTAACATTTAATTGAATAAGTAAGCATCTAACCAAATGAGTGGTGCAAAAAACCAACATAATCCAAATGCCAAACCATTATATTTCAAACCCCACTATGACGCTTAATACGAAATAATAAATGCAAACAGCATTGGTGGCAAACAACTGTAATGTACATTTATAAGGCAGAGCTGAGTGTGTAAGATTGACTAAGTTATTCAAAATTAAATTTATTGTCAATGATTCAAAATAGTCTCAAATCTCATGGCATGGTAAAGCACCATTATTTATGACAAACCTTATTTCAGTGTGTTTCATTTGACTCAAAATTTCATACGCGTAGGTACCGTGTTCATTCAAAATATTAGTACGTGCGTATGGTAACTAACAACTTGAATATAGAAATATTAAGCAATCACTAAGATGTCCGTATAGCAAGTAATAGTCTGACCAAAATTATTCATCTTTGTGCCGTGAGCCCTTAAAAAATATAAAATGCAAATAATCATGGCATTTATTGACATCGCAATGAAAGAGTGGAACGGCAGCAAAAGCCCATCAAAGCACTCCTCTCTAATAGAAATTCGTTAAAAATGATTTTAAAATATTCATTAAAAACTGATTATAGTCTGACTGGCAACGGAATATAATATTGACAATTACAGCCTGGTAAAGCACTGAGACGTTAAATATAAGTTGAGGACACACCATTAAATCAGACCCGCGGTAAGCTGTGGATGCGCATAATTGAAACCAACCAAGTTGGCCAGGACATAACAAAATGGTGGCGGCAGCTGACAAAAATCTAAGATGCCAACAAACATTAAAACACACTCGCTAAACTTTAACAAGCCAATATAAAATTTGTAACATGTTACCTAAAATATCCAAAAAAAATATTTACTGCTCACCCAAAATTTAAGCACTTCCAACCCAAAACTCTACAACAGCTACAAACCTATGTGCCACATAATTATTAAACATGCTTCCACCACTCACCGCAAAACTCACTCTCCCGGCATACATTTTAAAGTATACGAATTAATAAATTACAGATATTACATTACAAAATCATTGTATCTGGATGATGCAGAGCACTGTGCGATGGAAAATTCTATTAATATCATCACTCATGATGCCATCGAAGATCACTAGAAGCGATGTTACAAAGTCGGGGGAGAAGTTGAAGTGCCGAGGTCACAAACTATACAGCTCTTGGATTTAAAACTTGTAATGCAATGAGGTGGGGATAAGGGGTATGGGAATGAAAGGAGAAGGGATAGCTAACCGAGCATTCATAGTGGTAAAGGCTGTTCACGGTAAAGTGAGCACTTTTGAGGCCCTAGTTACTTTTATCTTTCAGCCATTTTTTATCCTTTAACCACCTTTTTAAATAAATATGGCACTTTAAGTAATAAACACAGTGTGTATATTCTACCGCACTCTGACATTAACGTCTAAGGCTATAGTAATATATATTTATTGGCTACTATTCCAAATGAAAGGGCTTTCAAAAGTGCTCAATTTACCGTGAATGGACTATATGAACGGAGCGCTAATGTCTGGTGATCGTTATAGTAAACACAAGGTGACGGTGCCGCCGCAACGTTGCAAGATGATATAAAGCCAGAACTATGCACACATTTGAGATCCCTCTCCCTTGCAAACCCCTGCACACTTGCTCAAACAAGTATCACCATGTCTGGCACAGACAGTACGTATTTTACTGTGGAGGTTTATACCACAATGGTAATATGGAAACATACTTGTGGACAGGCCCTGGGCAGGCTTGGAGTTGCACTCAAACAGCATATCATCAACCCGAAAGCCATGCCAAGAACTCAGCTGCTTGGTCACATTGACCTCGACACCAGGCAGTGGACAGATGGGGTGCTGACCCTCAGTGCACAGCAGGTGTACTCTGAACCAGCAGGTGAGTGCCATTGAGGTGCTGTTTACATTGTTCGGTATGTACGTAGTTTGTGCACATGTCTTCAGGCACATTCTTAATTATTTATTCTTAGTTCTTAACCATTTTTATACTACCACAAATTTCTTAGCTTTAAGAGTACTTTAATTTGTAACTATGTATTTAAAAAAGACAAAGTATTATGTGCTAAGAAAATTTGTTAAACGCACATGGGACGTTAACTCCAAATACATTAATTGAAAACCACATATTTTTGGAAACCAATATATACAAACTGAGAAAGGGCAATCTTGAATAATGGTTTCAGAGAGCTTTGTACACAAGTATATTACCAGATAGATACATTTATTTTGCATATTATCTTGCACCACAAAAAATGTAAAAATTTACAGGGTGATATAGCTCCACAGAAATAAATAATTAGTGTGAAATATTTGATCACAATGTTAGTACAAATAATTATGAAGGATCACTGTTTCTTGGTTTTTCTATATTGATTCCATTAAATTATAGAACATGATTGATTAACTTCTATTTTGTTTATTTACATCCCAGGTACTGTAAAAAAAATTGTTTGTTTTTTATTTGGGTGATATATCTGTATAATGTTTTGTTATGTGGTTTGCAGCAGGATTAAGTGTTTTGAAACTGTAACAGCACATATATTTTTAATCTAAAAATATATTCTTCCCCCACCCTTCATCATCACAAATAGAGTTGGAAAATGTAATAGGAAATGTAGTTTCCCCTCCCAAATAAGTTGTTGTTTTGAGAAACATAGTTTTAATATTAGGATTTTGCATCTTTCAAATATAAGTAGTTCACAAAAAATCACATTTAAAATCTTGCTTATCTTTAAAACATGTTTGCAGTTTAGGCAGCAAGTATATAATTAGTACCATGCAAATTATAGTAATTTCAAGTTGGATACTCCATGAATGGGGGGGGCCACTTTTTTTGCTTTACCAAAAAATAAAAGCTTTCATAGAATGCTTCAAATTCCTGCAGCAGATATAGAAATTGACAACTCTCTGCATAAATGTACCTATATTTTCACTGTTGACTATTCTCCTCTTACAACAAAGATTTTGTCACATAATATTGGCAGATTTTCAGGATTGTGTTTGAGAAGCAAAAACATTATAAATTTAGTATTTATAAAAGTATGGAAAAGATACTAAATTTTAGTGAATATTACTTGAAATGTTAAGGTAGGGTAATTTCCTATTGTGAGTATAATTTATGAATTAAAACCAAAAAAAAAATGATTCAATTAATTGCTTTAGTACTGGAAGGAGACATAAACTAGGACACATCAACATGAGTGTAAAATAATTATTTTAAAATATTATTATCAGAATTCATATGTGATTTTATTTTTGTTGTGAAAATGCGCATAAGACTATAATTTTTGTGACATATTATCTATGTAGATTATCTTTGGTAGCTACATGATTATTATACACTATATACAAATAAACAGATTGGTTTACACATAATTATTTTGTCGAAGTAGAATAATGAATAGTTTCGTAAGAGCACTGTGAAACATCATACAATAATGGTTTCACCATAAGCAGACTTCAGTAATACGTGGGTTGATTGCACGAAAAGGACTCTTACTGCATTTTATATATGCTGAGAAGCAAAGTGGTACAAGTGACATGTCAGCAATTGTGTGAAAAATGCACTTAAAGTTGTATCTGAATAGAAAAATCCCAAACTTGGCTAAGTAAGACATGACTAGTTCTTATTGTTGTTATTAGTATTCTTTTGCCTCAGAGATTGTTAATTTGACTTACTATGGAAGATGTACATAATTTATAAGGTCTTAAAATCACTTGTATCACTTTGAAATAAAAATAAATTTTGAATTACAGTGATACAAGTGCAAATATAACATTTAATAAAATATTTGGCCATAGTACACTATTTATGATACAAACTTTGCACTGCCTTTGTGGTTAAATGACATTTTCTTTTGAAATTTACTCATTATCACTGTCCAAAATATCACTTGCTTCATCAGAAAAAACAACTTCGTCTGCTGATTCAGCTTCTCCACCGTTTCCATCTGTTTCTTCCTCTGCTGTGATTTCTTGAATGTGTGCTCTAGTAAGGGTATCATCAACATGTCTCTCATCCTCTCTTCTGCCACTCTTTTTCCCATGTCCTCTTCGGGTTCACGTTTCTGAAGATACTGGTTCATAAACTAGATTATCGAAGAAAGCATTATGTATTGGTGGGATATACATTTTCAGTTCTTGCAAATTTTTTCACTTGGCTTGCTTAATTTTTATCGGCTCATCATACAAGGGTTGCAGTGTAATTTGCACGTCTTCCATGAGAAGGTTTAGAGAAATTAGCACAGTAAAATGCCAATTCTTCATTTAACATCATTTTGTAAAACATAACAAACGGGTGTTGTTTTTCCACATGGATCCATCTTATTTTCCGCCACTTGTCTTTGCCCCCCTCTGTAGTAGTTTTAACATTTGCTTTGGTACACTTACTCATATTTGATATGGACACAAAATCATTGCGACACATTCTAGTTACCTGAAACTTTTTACTGGCTCTCCTAACAACATCCACCCAGTGATCAGGAACATACACATGCATCTCGTTACGTTTACGCTTTTCTATCAATCCAAAATCCTGATTGCATTCATTGAATGTGTGTCCAGGCTCCAGGAATTTGTGATGCACCGTTTTAATGTTGGTCCCCTCAACAATATACATCCAAAACTTGACTATGTTAACATTCAAATTTTGTCCAGCACAACAATCAGTGTATGCGATGACATGCTTAATTTCATCATCTAAGCTGTTGATGTACTTGACTAAGCAAGAACCTACTTCCTGTGAGCCTCTTTTGGTAGTACTTTCATCCCACATGAAGATATGAGCCTTGCCAGTCACAAGATTTACACATTCCGCAGTTATATGCCCATAGCTGGCGAAAATAGTATACTTAGTTGGTTGAAAGACGAGGTGTTGGTAACGTTTTTTGCAAATCAAAAACACTATCACAAAGGTGTCCGTTCGAATTGATGCTCTTTCTGTATCTGCATTCTTCTGCTGCCTGGTACGCTCTGCTTTACGGAGGTGTAATATTTTTTCCCTTTCTGTTTTCTTCTTTTCTTCACTGTTAGTATCACAACTGCGTAACAGTTGTTGAATTTTTCACGTTTGCTGCAAATGTCGGAACTCGGACGTGAGAACCCAGATTAAACTGGGTGTTGAAAATATGGTGGTATGCCCATTCTTTCCCAGGAGTTTCATTCTGTTCCTCACACACAGTCCTATAAAGGTTGTACATTATTGACATATCAAGGGTTTCTGGAAGGCACTTCTTCTGGGGACAGTGAATCCTACTGTAATGAGAAACATACTTTGGAATAGACTCAATGTGCTCTGATGTTCAGATATTTTATTTTTAGGTGTTGATTGGCCACTCTATCTCTTGGCGATATACCACTCTCGGATTTCTTAGTTGCAACTCTACTAAATCAAACATTTGAAATATCTAGAGTTTTCAGCAAGAACTCTTTACAAATCCTATTACTTTTCATTGTAATTACAGTACTGTGTTTCTTTGACTTCTTAGAACCTATTTTCTATCTTTTTTGTTGTTTCAGTTTAATGCAGCTACCTACAAATGCAGTTTGCAAATCCTAGCTACCAAGGGCCCAATATTCAGTGAAAAGGGTTTGTCGTTCTTGTTCTGAAATAGTTTCATTGCGTTTATACAGGCAGTTGTGGTTAAATGGTCGCAAATGTCTCGCTGGCTTCACTATCCCTCTATTTCCAGTGTAAGATTTACCAGAATTTCAAAGTCTTTTTGCTACTTCCCGTTTCCTCTTGGCTACTTCCCGCACACGTTTCCGACCCCTAGAATGTGTTGTAAATGTCTCTGGATCTAGAACATTTTTTTCATGTGTTAAGGCTGAAGTAATGTTTGGCAGTGGTCTTGCAGAAGAACTTCCACTGTCATTGGATTCTTGGTCTTATGGCATGTAGTTTCCATCATCGTCTGTATCATCAAATGGTGAACTTGAGTCTCCTGCAAAATAACCACAATGTAGGTCTAGTCTAAAACATACACTCTGGCTCACATAAAATCATTCTGATACCTGTGACAGTTCTTGAGTTTCATTAAACTACTTTTAAGCTAGTAATATTTTAAGTGATTATGGGAAGAAACATTAATTTGGCAATAATTTTTCATAGTGAATCACAAAATGTTTTGATCCTGTCACCACAAACAATAGTACGTTAACTTATGTTCTTGCCACATAAAAATATTAACACCATATGAATGGGGATAGAGAATGCATAAACAATTGTGTATAAAAACGAATGTACAATACTATGTTTTAATATCAAATTTAAAATTTTCAAACTCCTAACCTGCAAAAACTATAATAAAATTCGTAAATTTACGGAACATCCAGTAGTTTTGATTGCTACATTAAATAACTTGGACTAGGAAAAATGTGTTCTTTAAATGTTTCTGATTTCATTTTGCTAGTATGAACCCATTTGCATAATGGGTTTTTACCTTAACTAGCAGTTTGCAAAAGTTTAATTTAAACTCTTTAATATTGTATAATGAAACATACCAATGTTGCCCCCTATCAGTATTCTAACCCAAGATCCTCCACCTCGCATTTTAACAATGTATCTGCTAGACAACATATCCATATGTTTAGGCAGAAAAACTATCTATATTGAAACCCATAAGTACAATTTCAGTTATTGTAGGCTTAAACATGATCAAATAGGTTAATGGTTGTAAAATTGTTATGTATATAATCGTCTTTTTAAAGCCTGAATTTATTATTTAATAATAAAACGTTCTTCATGTGGCCTTTGCAATATCTCTTAACCTCAAACCACAACTAACTGTTATTCTTCGTTGTGTAGTTTATTATACGTACATCTTTTTAAGGTTTTGTTTAAATATTATTTTCTTACATGCTAAAACACTATTGTAGTATAAATACATGTTCCAGTTAATACATACCTACATCCATCATCACCAAAATACTCTCAAAACACCATCACAATAGACAACAAAACACGTTCACACTTGTATTGATTTACCACTGAATGGTTATTGGTTTTTCCACAGAGGAAAAAAGAAGTAAGCTCACTTGTATTACTTTGCCACTGAACAATAGCGAGTAAAACATTGTAATATAACAGTTACACTCATAGAGCGCAGCATTGGAGGGAGTTATACTTATATTACTTTTACCCTAAATAGAAATGATATAGTACTATATGTATATATGCTTATCTCATTTTCGCCATAATGTCACTTGTATCACTTTACTTCTCAGCCCCTCGAATAGTTTCATAAGACCACTGTGGAACATCATACAATAATGGTTTCACTATAAACAGAATTCATTGATATGTGAGTTGATTGTACGAAAAGGATTTTTAATACAGTTTATATATGCTTGAAGTTTACATTAGTAGTGTAAATAAAAGTAAAGTATTTACATATTATTTTACTTTTTTTTTGTCTGCATAAGTTTTAATTATTTTTGAATGCAGAATTTTGCTGTGTGCCAGTTTTTCAAACCACTGACTTTTGGTACACGTAAAATCCCTTTTCAAACTGTATTTGGAAGTATATAATAAATATTTTGACATATTTAGACTTTCAATTTGTGTTGTTTTGATTATTTTGTGAGACATAAATCATAACATGTTCACCAGAAACTAAATTCTATATTAGAGTATATGCACAGATATATCAACAATAAAACTTAAAAGTTTAATACTGTACCACCGTTTAGATTATGTTCTATCAATTGATTACTAATATAGAAGACTAAAGTTCTGAAACTTGAGGTTTCACAAACTCCAACTGACGCAGTCGGGTAATACACGAGACGATTATGATACACTTTTACCTGGTAGGTGGGAACCAGTGGTGTTTCCCATACACTGCACTTTGAGACTCTGAGATCCCAGGGATGCTGTGGGTTCTGTGTGTTCGTCTCACCCTTGCATACTTACAAAAACACTTTCAATACTAAACATTGCACTGTATAGCACTTGGAGAAAGCTGGGTTCAGTGCTACAAGAATACATAAGTTTACACTGGTAAGATTGTTTTTACGCCAAGTACATTGTGCCAAAAAATTAATTTTACTGTTAACATTGGGACGTGACTAGCTAGTTCCGGTGGGTGGTTCCCCCAGCACGTTACTTCGCTTGCATACTCCTAGATGGGTGATCCTCTGTGGTGTGTGATAACACAGTCTCCACAAGGTAAGGGGTCTACAGCCACTGTGATGGACTATCGATTTTACCCAGAGATGGGACACGGATTGTGAACATGAATGTTACCACGTGCATTTAATTTAGTTGCTAACGCCTACTCGTCGGGACATGTCCACGAACTACGTGTTATGTGGCAATGGTCAATACACATAGCGGGTTAGGATGGAAAATAGTAACGCTGTACAAAAATACATAAGTATCAATGGATGAATATAGGCACGAAATGACCAGGCAAAATAAACATGCAGATGTGTGAAAACAGTATTAGATGGTGCAGATGCCGCTGGATGAAGTTCTTAGCAGACCACGTGTGCAGATGGAAAACACATTATTGTACATTGAAGTTTGGCAAGAATTGTCTTCCAAAATTATGGCAGCATTCAGAAAAATATTCCTGTTAATAAACAAGCATACAAGAGCTCGTAGCATGCCGGATGGCGGGAAAATCCAAACGTGTGAAATGACAGCATGGTCATACACAAAAAGCATCAAACATCAAAATACATGAACCCTGAATGAAAAATAACACATGCTACCCTGAGTTCAATTAAGGTGCACACAATGGAACAAGAATTAGCCCCCTTAAATGTGGCGATGGCACTGATACGGACTTGGTGGTAGCTAACCACGTGGACGTGGACGATGTGGCTGTAACACAATTAAACATGATAAAAACTCTGAAATAAATTCATACAAATATTACCCTTGAGATAGCTTGCCACAATTAAGTATAAATTACAGTGAAAAGACCTTAACACTGGCGGATGGCACCTGATATGCAAGTTGCGCTGGCTGCGTGGCCTCTCAGACATTATCTTCTCTCATCTCGTTTTAGTTGAAAAAGCCACAAGGGCTGCAAATGATTAAGTTAAGCGGATAGCATTACGCTGGGGATGTCTGGCAAACATACGTGAAGCAAAAGTTAACCGGTATACTAAAGTGAACTATGGAAATCTAACTCATTGCAAAAATATGAAGTGCGTACATTACAGCATCTTACCTCGCCAGCTCTCCTAAAACAACTGCTCAGAGGCAGGGGTCGCCCGTACCTACCATGGCTGCCTACGGGGTTCATACAAGCAGAAGTGCTATGCACGCCGAGTAAAATATTAATATTTGTAATTTAAATGGCACAAAAAGCAAGTTTGTATATTTTCACAACAAGACTGTTAATACTGAATTTCCGTTATTAATTGATTGTCTTTTGAAAGGTGTTATAGCCTGAACATCAGTGTCCTGTTCTTCGGCGCCATGCGCACTTTGAATTTGAATATTACAATATTACATAAACACTGAAATACAAAATATTACACTTTGCAAACAATTTTGGACCCTGAAAAGAAATACATAGCACTGAAAGAAATTATCTCGTTTTGGGAAAGTCCATATAGCGGTACCGCACATGTGATCTGCTAGCGGTGAGCGCTGTCATGGTCTGACTACCGTTGGCTCTTAGCCAGCGTCACAATTTAATGGATAAGGTAAAAAACTATGAAAATTGTGAGACCAATACTTAATACAGACTTAATTTCAGCTATTTATGCCACCATCAAAGTCAATTTTATAATGGTATGATGTTTACTCCACATTTAAAATGATGTTTCTTGTCCCAGGTCTTTACTCTTTTGATGACAATCAGTGAAAATAGGGTATTTGCTGAATATAAAGAAAGTTGTGCCAAAATAAAGATTTTTTTAAATTTTTATAGTATATGTTGTAAATGCGTGGAAAGACAAAAAAAAAAAATTTAATTACGTAACTGTTTTACCAAATGTATTTTTTTGTCTAGTATTAAGTATCTAACTGAAATGTAAGTTGTGAGAGTCAAATGAATCTCATTGTGCTAGAATGTGTGTTGTATAAAATATAATAAAGCTACCTATTTTCAAGTAATATACTTATACAAGTTTTTACTTATAAAAATTACATTATGTAACTTTCAATACAAATATCAATTATCATGGAGCCTCTATGTATTGTACCCAAATTGACTGACAGCGTGCATCTATAGAACATTATCTGTGGCCCCATTATTGATTTATTTGCATTTCAAGCCCACATTCATTGAAAGTCCACGAGTGTTGAAATTTTTTGTCAGTCCCACAAGAAACGATGACTAGAGAATCCACTGTACAGTACTTCATCTTTCAGTAAACAAGTGCAGTACATGTGTATATTGCCCACTTGTTTCAAACTATTCAACCATAATGACTGCAGAATTTATAACGTCATGAACAGCACCTTTGAGTAGCATAAACACAAACAAACTTAACATAGAACCAAATTTTCCAAACAAACAGTTATATTTGTTTTAGTCTAACTACTTCCTAGTAAGATTTCATTACTTATTTTTAATAAATTTTTCTTATGAGCTGATGTTTCACAAAGGATATAGCAGGTTTAATTTATGCTATAGTTAATATGTTGACGCATGCTGTACTGGGTGTGATTACCTTAGATGGTAGTGCGGTGACATTGACTGTCCTACCAGGCCTAGCTCAGCCTACCACGGTGATTAATACCTGTCTTACTGAGCCAATGAAGTATAAGGGGGTTAGATACAGGATTAGGCCACCTGGGGGCAAGTTTCTTACGGGCTGGAGGGGAGTCAAACCCCAGAGTGAGGCGGATGGAAGTGACTACCCTTCCAGGGAGCTCGATTCTCCTCACTATCAGGATCGCCAATATGCGGGATGCCAGTGATCCCCGGTGAATGGAATCCGATGATGATTAGTCTGATGTGGAGTTGGGGTTGCGGGGTCTGGCAGAGGAGATCATAGCTGGATGAGTTGGTCGACGTGATGGGACGAAATCTGTGTAGGTGGGGGTATTGCACGGGGTCGGTTGTCTGATTGGGCCGGGAGTCAAACCAAACGATTTTACCCAATGCAAGTTTGATGGAGCAAAACTTAGGGAGTACTGTGCCCTCTGGATGGGTTACTCTAATCAATCGTCCAGGCTGTAATTTAACATTGCTTGCGGTTTTAGGTGTTTGCCTAGTGGGGGTGTCATGGAGAGTAGCCTCGTTCTCCAGAGCGAGCAACTTGACCTGCTCCTCGTATTCCGCTATTGGGTATCCAGGCCACTGGCCACCGATTAGGTGATCTAATGATGTGGTAATGTCCAAGGGAATAATGGGGAAATGGGTTGCAGGGCTGGGTCATGGCTCACTAGTTGAGGTCCATCCTCAGATGTGGAACTGACGGCAGCACATGCTAGGGCACGATGTTCCCTTTGTCGTTGTTTACTCTGGATACCTCCCTTTCTGCTGTACATCAGTTTGCTAGTTGTAGACAAGTTTACAAAATACCATAGTATAGGAAAAAGGGGCTCATTAACTACAATTAACGGTACACAAAGAGGTAAGTTTGACGTGGTGTTTTATTGGGGGGATTATTCCCTGGAGAGAACCGGCAAAATAAAATTAGTACAATTTCCTTGGCAAAACACAGGGGAAAAATACAATACGTAAATTACGTGAGCAACGGGGTCAGGCAAAGGCGAAGCTGAGATGGAGCAAACTATAGCGTGCAACTTTACAGTGGCTAGTAAAATTAAAATATAGCAATGCAACTTTTATGGCTGCTAAAATTTAAGTTGGAGCAAATCATGTATGCAATCCAAAACGCGACGGCTCGTTACCGCGGAGTCAAAGGAAGTTGACTGGGGTAAGATTACCGGGGTTAAGGTTGAGTATACATTTAGCTGAAGTAGGTGTCTCACGTTCAGGTCTTTGATGACGTGCAGGTCTTGAGAGAGAGAGAATTTTCGCAGACTGACGTAGGCCTTAATGTGTAAGTTAAGGTAGGAGGTAGAGTGCCCTTGGTCAGGCTGAAAGGAAAGTCTCCTGCAGACTGGGTAAGCGGATAGTCCTCACGGACTAAGGAGGTGTGCAGAAGAGTCCTTGCAAACTCAATGATAGGTAAGTCCTTTCGGACTGAGGAGGTTAAGAAGAGTCTTTGCGGACTCAGGGTAGGCCAAGTGTGTTTAGCAAACTCAAGTCTTTGCAAACTGGGGTGGGCTTGCATCCTCTTCGGTCACAGAGCCCGGTGCATCTGCCAGGGCTGGCTGCTGGGGTTGTATTTATACTGAATTTCCACTTATCAACCGTTCTTCGGGGTGCGGGGGGTAGTGTAGCCTTTCACCATGGGGGCACATTTATCAGGGGTGCAGAAGCACTGCACTTTTGTTATCGCCCCGTGTGGAGGCGACGACAAATTAAAACCCCTGTCTCTGAGGCGGTCGGGTCATGACCTCACAAGGTCACAGGGTGCTGCTATGTTTAGAGAGTGTAGGAACTTCTTCCCGAGTTAGCGACGAGTAGTAGAATTCTCAATAATATTTATTCAAATTGCGGGGGTGCCTTTTGCTTGCATAAATCTGGGTGTGCAATGGGGATTGTATTTACGCACGTAATTTACAATGATATAATCGACTACCCAGGCTGGTGGGCTTCATTAGTGCAATACATAAATTCTGGTTTGCCACTTCTATGTTCCGACCCTGAGTGCAGGTGGCTCGTAGATGGGGCAAAGTTGTCCGTAGAGCGCACATTCTTACTGCCCAGCATGCTGGCATGCATCAATGTATTATAGTGAGTTTTATGGTATATTATTATTGTGAACAGGTAACTTCTTTTTTAATAAAGTAACAAAAATTTCAGGTGTATCAATAGTTGGCAGTGGATTAAAAATCTTAAAAATTAAGTTTTAAAATTATTTTAAAAATTTTATATTTAGACATTTAGTTAGTAGTGTGCTAAGCAGATTGATTGGTATTAAAGATTTAAACTCAATGTATTTGCAGCATTAACTGCTATACGCATAGTTGTCATTAAATATTAACATATTTTTACACCTATAATGCTTGATGTAAACAACATTGAAAGTAATAAAAAAATATGAAGAAAAATTTTTTAGTATTTTTGTGGTACTTCTAAATTATGAGTAGATAAGAATATGTTAGTTGGAAGTTTTTATACATTGAAGAAAACTGATCCATCAACAGTAAAATAATACCTGGAAAATTTAAATACCAGACAAATTCATTGTCCATGTTGTTACAGTGGTAATAACAATATCTGTCTTTGTACAGAATGTCCCTTAAGTCTGGAACCACAGGTAAAATGAGCTGCTTACAATGTGTGTTCAATGTATCCACCATGAACTGTTGGGCATAACTTGAAGCAGTATTTCCAGTCTTTTGTGACTCTACAGGAATGTTGGGAGTGATAGCAGCATAGCCCGCTGTGATACATGCTCTCATATGAGCCAGGCTTTGAATTTTTACTACATATACGATGGGCTTCAAGTAGCATTACAGATGACAATTGAGTAGTAATGGGGACTTCTTGCAGACCATTTAACAAGCCACCAATGACAAATCCAACGTTTTGGAAATTGCTTGTTCTGTCAGCTGTAGTGGGCCAAGAGTACCATCCTGTTGAAACTGGGTAGGAAAAATAGCCTCCAGGGTTGAGTATGGTTGGAAATTCTTCCTACAGGAGCATCATTGTGTAAAGGCTGTTCAGGATAATGTGAGCAACCTTAGAAAAATGCCACTGCCCATAGATGCATATATTTTAACGGACGCACTGAGTGACATTTGCCCAGTAAAGTTGGTAATGATGGATGGAAAGTAATTCTGTATCTTAACGTTGAATAAAAAGTGTTAGGTAATAGTTTGTGATACCTTAAAATTATTTCCTTTTTTTTTTTTTTATGCACAGAAGTGTGAAAATTAGCAGATTTTTAAAGTATTTTCTTTTCTAATAATTGTACAGTTTCACTTGACCGACGTACGAATGAAGTGATGAGCCCATGGCAATGTTAATTGTACGTAAGACGGAGGAATACACAACATGCATACAAGTAGATCTTAAGCAGGGCTTTCAAAAGTGCTCGTGCTCATTTTACTGTGAACAGCCCATACTGTATGTGTCTCCATTGACATTGTTAGCAAATAAGAATGGACCAATGACATTTTGCCCCACCAGACCATAAGACATTGAGCAACTGGGTCCATTGATGACTGCATCTAGTAGGGGTTGGCTGATGTCATAACATCTGTTCTATTTATTTACTTCTTTTTTGACCTGAAAATTAGCCTTCACTGGTAATAACAGTGTACAAAACATTTGAATGTATTTCACGTAGTCGCAGTGCCCATTCACAAAATTCCCCTGTCCAGTTAGAGGTGGTGATGTAGTGGTGAGACTGTTTTCCTCCCTGGGTTTGATTCTCGATGGGGTTGCCCTTGGATTTTCACATTTTTCAATCATGCTGGATAATGCCACTGGTCAGAGGGTTTCCTCGGGTATCTCCCATTTCCCTCGCCCTTGCATCCTGGCACTGCTCCGTAATTACCTCACTTCACTCTTATTGGCTTTCAAGATCTTGATGTTAAGAGCCATCCAAATATCTCCACTCTCCACTCCACTGTCCAGTATGGATCATTCCTGTTTAATGTTTGTGTCAGTTGCAATTTTTATGCGTACAATTTGCATTGGCTTTCAAAATGTTTTAGATGTTGCTTTTCAAGATGCTGGTTTCTGATGACAGTTTGTATATGGATTAAGTATTTGGGCTTTTTGAAATTGATGCCAGCACATTACAAGTTGTCATCATAGCTTCAATCTCCTCTGTGGTTCACTGCATCCATCTTCAATGGATCCTGTATCTTCAAATTTTTTATGATTTTGCCACATAACTGTATATAATATATATTCAGGATACTGTGAATTAAATGTGATGGCAACTCTCTGTGACTGTTAATACCAGCAAGCAGGATTGCTTAGATTTTTCCTCTTTGTTTAACATCATCACTCAAGCTTCTGAAGTGTCTTTAAAAAGAAAAATTAACATTTTAGTGATTTAGTATGGTTCCAGACTTATGAGACATGCTGTATTTTGTGGATGCCTTATTTGGTATTGTTAGTTAAGTTATAATGTTCTGTTCATACAGATGTCCATTCGTGGATTGTTTGTGATGGAGATGTTGATCCAGAGTGGGTAGAGTCCTTGAATTCTGTACTTGATGACAACAGATTGCTCACACTACCTTCAGGATGGAGGATCCAGTTTGGACCTAATGTGAACTTTATATTTGAAACTCATGATTTGAGTTATGCTTCACCAGCCACTGTCTCACGCATGGGTATGATATTTCTCAGGTATGCCCACACAGTATTTCTACACATCTCTTCAATTTTTATAAATGTAACCAGTTTCAGGATGTACATTTTTAAACACTACTAAACATATCTTTTAGTGTGTTTAGAGTAAAATTTCAATTCTGATTGAACCTGGAGTGGACTGAAGAATCCAGATTGAAATGTTACTATATACAGATCCAGACTGGTCTGAAGTAGGAGTGGAATGAGTAATCTACTCCAATTGGCAAGGTGGACAGGTGTGTAGAGAATCCGGATTGAAAATATAGTCTGAACACTGCCAGTAGGAGTGAACTTGGAATGAGAGTAAAAAAATTCCACCATTTTGGAAATGTATTGTTTGCATGTTTTCATGTATGGAGTTAAAAAATTTTTCAGCAAATTCTAAGCTTCTAGGACAATAATGTCCAAAAAAAAAGGAAATGCAAAATGTTTGGATCTAAATGAATGTACAGTTTTTATAAACAAAATGTTAGATAAACAAATATTAAAGTTGTACTATGGTAAAAATTAAAATATAGTAAGCAAGATATGTTTTATTTCCTACGAGTAGAAAAATGCTAGCTTCGCAATAACTTCGGGACAGAAAGTTAAACTATTGTCTATTTATTAATTTATTTTTCTAGTATTGTTTGTTGTCCAGTTTACGCACTTCCCAAAAGATGTCACTAAACAGGTTTTAGTCAGTGTTCATCTTCATCTTCATCTTCGCATCTGTTTACATGTAAGTCCATTGTGATGTTTTATTGTAAATGTAGTACAATATTTATGCTAAGCTGCATCTTTAAGAGAAATTTTTGTACTCTAAATTTGGAAATGTAATACTTAACATACCTATTACGATAGCACGTTGGAATTACAGTGTAGTTTTTATTATTTAATGTGTATTGTTTATATATAGCAGTTAACATCGTAAACATTTCAATTATCTCAAACCATAAATTCTACTGTGTAGTAAATTATTTTTCTTTACTCCTTTTCTTGAGATTATGTGTCAGAGGGAATATTTGAAAACGTTATCTTCTACAGATATGCCTGATGAATTAGTTTAAGATTGAAGTCTTCTTCAAGCTGTGTCCTTTATTGTTTTAAGAATGATTGTGCAAATTAATTTATAGGAAAGTTATGTGTGGTTTAATCCAGAAAAAGTGATGTTTTAGTTTGTTATTGGTGGAAACAGGGCTTCTATAGGTTGTTGTTAAAGGTAGCAGGGCTAGCTTCGATAGCACATATGGGAACAGGGTTTGGAAGGGTGCAAGTTGGTGTAGGTTTGAGTGAGCCCCAAATCACAGGAGACTCCTCAGGGGTAGTACATTTATGCCACGAGTCGCAGAGGAGAAGGCATAAAGTTCCCACCAGTAATAGTAACTCCTGGGTATTCTTGCTCCCAGAAGATCTGCTAATTCAGCATCCCACCGTTATGTTGAGATGTTACACTCTGTTGTCCTAGCCATAGATAGGCTGAGTACAGTGGGAGCACTTCTGCGACCGTATAGGCCATCGGGATGCAGAGCAGTATTAAAACACCAAACAAGTTATGAGCCAGAAATGCTTTAAAGTGGTCAAAGTTTTGATGTTCACTCAATAGCTCCACACATTGCTAACATATGCAACCCTTGCGCATCCAGAAACAAACTGCGACATGGACATGGTAATGGCCAAAAATATGAGGTGAAGGGTTACAGGGTGTGTGTGTGTGCGCGCGTGCGTCTCTCTCTCTCTCTCTCTCTCTCTCTCTCTCTCTCTCTCTCTCTCTCTCTCTCTCTCTCTCTCTCTCTCTCTCTCTCTCTCTCTCTCTCTCTCTCTCTCTCTTTTTTTTTTTTTTTTTTATATAAAATTACTTGGCAAATGATTACTGAATTTACATAACCTTAAATAAAACCCACACTTAAGCAAAGCAACCCTTAGACAATCATTACTTAATTAGTTTAGTTACAAATGTTACAGTCATAGATTTTCAGTGCCTTGTACATAGTGATGCACTCAGCTATGTCTAGACAAAAGACAGCACACATTTACGATGGTGAAAGCAGCAGTTTTGTTGGTCGGCATAATTTACGCTGGCACTGATACACACACGTGTAACCATACATGCATGGCATCATCATTGATCATCATTGGTATGGAAGAATAATTAGATGGATCTTAACATTACAGAAGTACTATTTGAATATGCAATATGTGCAAGGTAAAACACCACCAGTAATGGTGGATGCATTATCCAGATGCTATGGTGAGGACAGAAACTTGGAGGAGTTTTTTTATCAGGGTAGATAAAAAAAAAAACAGGTATCACTGTACCAGGGAGTGGTAGATCAGTTGAACCAACAAATATCTAGAGATGAAAAATGTGTGAAGTTCTTGGATGAATTCAATTCAGGGACTTGTAGGCCAATATTACTTGTAGGTAAAGACAGTATTAAGTATTGAGATTGTGGTGTTTTCTAATGTGAGAAAAACTCTAGTAAATTTATTAAGGTATTATATGTATCAAAATTGGTACTTTAAAATACGAAAAATATTGTAAATAAATAAGATTATATTTTTCAGGGTATTGTCAGTGTACTGTTTATTTCCTGAGTTATAAGGGTTTCAAAAGTAACTGTACTTACATGTTAAACATGTTGAACATTTTAGTGAATGCTATTCTAAACTGTGAAAAGCTGACAGTATAGAATTTTACTTTATTTTATAATATTGTTATGATTGAAGGTGAAGGTGAAATTGTATTTGTCTTTATGTATCATAATTCAAGCACAATATGTTTTATATAAACTAAGTTACTCTGTGCAAAGGCACTTTTAAATTTTTTTTAATTCATTCATTATTGGTGTTATTGTAAAGAAAAAAAATGCTTTTCTATTATTTCTATTATTTTCTATTATTCTACTGTTATATGTTCATATAACAGTGTTACTTTTTTCTTTTGATTGATGTTCATACAAAACAATGGTTCAATGATGCAGCATCGCAAGGTGTTGTAGCATGGTTTTCTTTTGCTAGCAAGATAAAGGATTCACAGTTACTGTTGCAATATCATGACAGAAGCATGCTTGTGCTATTTTTAGATATGACTGCATCACTGGATGCCTTGATTGGGCACTTCTTGGTGGTGCAATGAAGATAATTAGCTACTATTATTGAGACCATAAGCTGTGAATACTAAGTAGAATAACATAAATATCCTGTTGCATTTAGAATTGCTCACTGAGTAATTTATGTTCTTACAGTTTATTTAGTTGCCGACGTTCATAAAATAATTTTTGCAGTAACATAAAAATATTGATACAGTAAAGGCAGTGATCATAAAATCCTAGCAAGGGCTTATTTGTTTTAATACATGGTTTTGTCTTGTTTTTGCAGTGATGAAGATATGAACATCAAAGGTTTGGTTTCGTCTTGGCTGAAAACTCAGTCTGAAAATACAGTTAGGTTCCTGGGTCAGTTTATTGATGACTATTTTTACAAGGGTAAGTAAAATACAGTTCTGAGCGCGTATATATTTTGTTCCATTCAATACAAAGTTATTTATAATTTTACTGGTAGTAACACTATTTTACTTCATCTTTTGCTTGGCAGTCTGGAAATTATTTACATTGTTATGATGTAACATTTTCTGTTACTCCGCACAAGAAGGGGTTAGCAGCGTAGCAGAATGACAAGATACGACAAATGTCATAGAAGGTCAATATGGGAAACCGAGGTGTTTTAACATTGTCGACATGCGAGACACGCTACAACAGCGCTCCTAGCGGCTTATACTGACGAATACCCGGGAAATTCAAATTTACATGGCTTGGCATGCGCAATTGTGCAGTTGTTGTCTCGTAATATATTAAAACGTGTTGTTTGGCCGAATGTAATATAATAATTGCTTATTCCTATTACTATGCCGTATTTAAAAATGTACTTAAAACATAAATATTATCACTTGAAACAAGGACAATCAGCTATAACAGAATCATGTTACTGTGCACAAACTTAGATGTTGCAAATTACAAAGGACAAATGTTAATAAATTATAAGTAAGACAATGGAATGCTAAGTGGTATTTCATTTGTCAGATACATAACTGACTGCATTTATTCAATAAATTCTTGAGAATGAAGCTGACACCAAACTTAAATTTCTGCAAAAAAAATTGGGAATGAACATAACCAAAATTTTTTTAAAAATAATGTAATAAAATTATAGTTATTCAAGGTTAATCTCGCAACCAAGTAAGTTGTCAAAATATTAACTTAACTAACTGCTTTTTGATGCTATTATCATTAATTGGCAACAAAATAAGTCGTTCACAAATTTATATTCCTAACAGAAAAGGGTTTTGTTCTGCTTTCTTCTTTCATAGAAGGTATATTTTGGTTGGAAATAAAATTTCAAGACAAACATTTTGTATACTGAATTATTGTTTTTTAATTTACTGAATTTACCACCAAGATAAATAAACACATTTCCAGCACATTGCATTTTATTTCAAAGTGCGTATTCGTGTCCACAGAATCCCGACAGAAGGTGGTGGCCCATCCGTTGGTCTGCCAAAAGTTAAAGTTTGAGATATATTTGGCGGATAGAAAAACATTGCCCTGCGATTGGTCAAAGATCATGTGACCGCGGACGGGTGCGACAGATTGGTTGCGAGTCCACCTTTACATGTATAAATCAGTTTCGTCGTGCAGTTATGCCACAACTACACTGCCTCAAGTGAAACAGAGGCAGCTATGGTTAACCCACTGGCAGCCATACTTCAACCCTAAGTAACAATCAGTTGAAACCTCAGTCACTTCTTCATAATGTGAGTAGACCAGTTATGAAATTTTGAAGACTGTAACCAAAAATTATACACAAAGAACTATTCTGTAGTTTGGCAATATCTAGTGCCTGTCCATCAACAAAACATAAAGTATTGTTGTAATACAGAGCAACTCTGGATTGGGGGAAATTTTAATTGAAGTGGGCATACTGTCAAATTTGTAACTGTACTGAAGGGGCACAGTCAAGTACAGAAGGGGCGAGAGAATCTCCTCCTCCTCCTCCCCCTCTCCCCCTTTTCACGGACTGATTTGATAGGCACTAATTGATTACTTTATCATTTAGCAAGTTTTGATCAATTATGGATTACTCACCTCACTCCTTTTAAAATGTTTTATTTGTACGTGTTTATGTAAAACGAAACTACACCCAAACATACCACACATAGTGAGGCTGTGTTTGAAGTTACCATTTAGTACAATAGTATTTTAATATGTAGTAGCATTCAGTTGAGATGCTATTAATTCACTTGTTCAGAAGTGGTTACGATTTGGTAATTTAGTATTTTAATAATAAATTTTGTTCAATAGTAAATATCAAATATGTCATTATTTTTCTCTACTAATTACGGTCAAGTTACCTCTCTTACAAAACTATGTCAGTGCCTATGGAGAGTACCCCAATTAAATTTCGTAGAACTATTATGATCATTACTTTGAACACCACACATGGTGTGTTCATATAATACATACATGCATTGGAACACAACTTTCTACTCAATACATCCACTTTCTTGGCTAGTGTAGATAATCCATGGAGGAAGCAGCAATATAGACTGCGAAATGCTTACAGCTTTCAACAACACATTGGTACTCCTACACCAAATATGAAAATGTAACATCGCCTCTGCCACTTAAGTGACATTTGAGAGATTATAGATGAGATAAATAATTTAAATACTACACAAATTACAAATAAGGTCTACTGTATTAAGGAGAGTATTTCAGAACATAACTAGATGACAATCTTTAAACATTATAATCAACCATCCCCCCTCCCCCCCCCCTTTTACTAATGCAATTTATGCAGTACATCTGGCACTAGGATGAAAATGCAATTGGTCAAAATATTTGATAATACATACTAATGTATGTACTCAAGCCATTCAGCTAATTTACTTCACCTCTCAAGTTTTGCATGCATTGGGCACATTTAGTTTTGTAATTCACTTTCAATAACAAAGTTTATTTCCAAATTGGCAGGAATCCAAATAATTTTTATAACATAAGATCATCATGAACAAGTCACTTCTAATAACCAACCTGAATACATGCTTTTTACACTAGATTTTTACCACAGATTTTCATATGCTTCATGGCGAGAAGACTGGAAAATATGTTGCAGAATTCAAAAGCATCTGAACTGAAAATAGCTTACATTGGTCATGATTTTAACGTACTTTCTGTTCAAATGCATGGCACTTGTTGTTGTAATGCAATTTGCAAGTACTTTCTCCAATACTATGATCACCACAAACAAAACTGTGTAAATAGGCTAACAGGTCAAAAGAAATGTGTGAATATCACTATAAGTGTTACTTGCATTGCAGAATGTGGCTAAATAATTCATTGAAAAAACACCTCATTATGCACAAAGTTAAAATACTGAGTACTTCAGGGAGTAAATAAGAGGAAGTAAAATTTTTAAAAAATCCTTTACTTATTTTGTAAAAAGTTTATAATAAATATCATGAAATGTAACGATGACTCCCACGAGTGAAATATTATTGTTTGAAAGTTTTGTCCACAGTTGTGTAAACAAATGTGAGAAAGTGGTGGGGGGGGGGGGGGGAGAGAGAATGTTTCTACTACTTTTGATTGGTTTTGATGGTAACCCTCACTTGACAGCTGGTCCACACTCTGTAATAAATGCACTGACTTACCAACTGTAGAGACAACCTGATGACATCTCCACTGCTGCAATTAAAGTGTCTGGTGTGTGGTGTCAGTACATGGTGTTTAGCACACAGAATGAACTTTGATACACTGGCTGGAGAAGAATTATTTTCACCACCAAAAGCTGTACTCAACAACTCTCCATTCATTCAAATGAAATTACTTGCAAACTCAGTATGTAGAGAAATTAAAATATTTGCACAGTAAAACAGTACTGATATATATACCTTTGGGTGTGTAAAGGGTATGCGACTACCTAGAAAGGAAACTATTACAGTTTTCATTCAGTTGTTTCTTTAATGAATCATTGAAAATATTTGGTAATTGGTGCAAACATAACCCAAATAACATAAAAATTAATATTCAAATGCATAGTTTCTCAAATGTAAACAATAACATTCCAAAGTATGAAAATACACTGAAAAGTACATAATGAATACGGATATGTACAAAAACAAAATTAATATGCTGAAAACTGGGTAATTCTTAAGTATAGGAGCTTTTCTAAAAAAACAATCTCAGAAAGTGGTATGATTCTACTTTACTAATTACACAGAACATGAATTTATGAGGGGCATCAAAAGTTTACCAATACAAACTCCAAAAACTATAGTGGGGATGGCTATGAAGACAGGGAAAATTGTGGGGTAAAATGGGTAAAAAATTTGTTAGTAATGTAATATTTATTTATGAAAATACATTAAATTGAAGGGGAAAAAAAAAAAAACTGAACCAAACATTAACTAAATAGACAATAATACCAATACAAGCTACAAATACGATAGTGGGGAGGGCTATGAAGATCAAGGAAATTGTGGGGTAAAAAAAATACAAAATATGTATATTTTCATTATAAACTTTTACCCCTCGATTTCCTCCAGTTCATTGCCCTCCTCACCATCGTATTTTTAAATTGTACTGGTAACATTGTCAATTTAGGTAATGTTCAGTTCAATCTTTTTGTAATTAAATATGTTTTCATGAGACAATATCTCAGTAATATTATAAATAGTACAGAAATATGTTAAATTGAAAAACACACACACATTATTTCTCAGTGCAAATAGGCTACACATGATAATTATTTATGGGGAAACTTCCAGCTTTGCTGATGCGTGATGCTTCGCGTCACCACCTAAAAAAATTGCTGGCACCTTGAATTATTGTTTTGGGGATTTATTCCCCTGCTGGCGGTGGGACTCTGGCTCTGTGCATAATGTTTGGCTAATATATAAACGTTGTAGGAGTAATCACTGACACAAATATGAAAACACTATTTTGATGCAATTAATCAATTTTATTCCTAGCTCAACTTTCTGAACTGTACAAACATTTAAGAGGCCCCAACTAGTTTAACACACTATCACAGATTATGTAAATATTGTATGAGCAATCACTGACACACATACCTATGTAAACAACTTTTCTGAAGCAATCATTTAATTATATCCCTAGCTCTACTTGATGAACTAAGTACACACTTTAGCAAGAGACTTCAGCCAGTTTAATAGACAAATATTGTATTTGAAAACATTGTTTACTTTTATATTTCGAAGGTGTCGCTCCAATGAAAACAAACCTGCACCTTTCCTATTAAGAGCTATCAAACTTCACAGAGCTCTTCAGTGTACAAGATTAGAAATAGCAGCTACGGCACTTAAGTGACTTCGTTCTTTGTCTTGTAGAAACAAATTTGGGTTGCGAAAATCCTCTTTTCTAAAAATGTTGGAACACACTATTCTCATGTAGGTAGAGGAGTAGTTGAGGTCAGTAGCAGGTAGCACCGTCCACTCAACTTCTTACCAAGGGGAATCAAGGGGCCCTCTCCCCAAACCGCTATAAGCCCTAGCACCATCCCTCGTGAAGCACACGCTTCTTTACCGAATGAGCGATAGGACACCAGTAGGGGTCTACCCTAAGGCACCAGCCCCAGGAAGAATATCCGGGACACTACCGCAGCTGTGAACATTGCCTGAGAAGGATTGTTTCTGTCCATTGAAGGTGCAATCACACTGTTGATCCATGTGTGTGTGCGTGTGCATATATATATATATATGCTAGGCTTCAAGATAGTTCCCCTTGTAGTTGAGAGTCTTAACCTCTGTTTGTTTGCATTAAGCTTCCTATACGACATCTTTGTTCTACTTAGTACAAGTACATCAAAACATAAGAGAATTAACTTATCTTAATTAATTACAATTTCCTAATCCTAGTCAAAGTCCTAACCTTTTTTATTCCTACCAGAAGCGTAACCCTATCTTAATATCTTACCCTAACCTAAACAACAATAAACACTTACTGTTTCTCTCCTAATGTCATATCATCGACACCGTACATTTAATTATATATAATTCTAATATTTTACACATTCCCTTCAATCACACTATTGACGGAGATCATATGGTTTCCAAGTAACAGACCCACAGGTGACAGGTTGGAGGGCTTGTCTGCTCTAATACATTGTGCTTAACATTGAGAAAGAGGTGAAACCTATCCAATCCCCCATGAACTCTGAAACACTACTCTTCCAGTAACAAGATTCCGGAAATAAGGACTAATAGACTTCGCTTCCCATATTAGAGCGTGATTATCTACTCTGGTTGCCTATTTAAAATTCTCCTGACATATTGTCTGGAATGTGCTAACCTGGCTTAAGTGGTTAATAATTATATTAATTATGGAATTAATCAATTAATTATGAACATAAATTCTGCTTGGAATGATTACTTATGTTTTCTCAATACATTTATCGTATATATAATTTTGCAACAAAATTAAACAAAAAACAGTTTTTACTCTAATACTTGGCTAACAGACATGATGCTCAAAAAAACTTCTCATCAAATGTTTACTCTGGTTGACTGTCTGCAGTGCTGTGAAGTAGTTTCCTCTCACTGGACAGCACTGTCTTCTGCGTAGTGTTTTCGTTGATGGATATCAGGGTGTCATTTCACAGACACTCATCTTCTTCTCAGTTCTAGCACACGCACAACTGTCTTGGTGTGTTTTTCACCAAAGTTCCTTTACATCGCACTTGTTTAATTGACGCGACTGTTTTTACACTTGATCTCCCACCATAATTACGCAGCAAGGTGTATGTAAATCTCGGCTTCCTCTTCTACCCTTTGTATTTTTGTATGAAAATCAGCTATAAGTTGGGCGACTACCTCTTCTCCTGTAAACTGGGAGGTTAACTGTCTGCACAGCGGTTCCCAGATGTCGACAAATTCCCCATTCTTTCTCCACTATTCTCTGGCCTTACCGTTTAGCTGATGTTGGGTTTTATTAACCCATTGGCGCTGGGGAATACTGTGTTCTTCTAATTTCCATTCACATTCCTGTAGGAATGTTTCAGGGCCTTTGTGCGGCCTCCCACTGAATTGGAATTCCGAATACGCATGGAACTGTTCTGAGCTAACTATTTGCTTGGGGTTATTAGGCCCATGAGATAGCTCATGTTGGCATACATCACATTGATAAACCTGACCTGGCGGGGTTATCAACTCATCAGGCCAGCCTATATAGCAGAGATGAAATTTGTGTCTACACAATATACACCTTGCCAGGTGGGTACCTTTGCCGTCACAATCCAACCAGTGACAACTGGCCGGTTGACGATTGTGGCTCGTGTTACACCTATATTCTAGGCCGTCAGTATAACTCGAGACATCTTCCCACTTAATACAGGTGTAATGGAAGCATTTGTGACCGTAGGTACAATAGATGGTATGTCTCCTGGTGCCAGGAACATTTCCAAATTGCACCAATTTGACTTACCTTGGGTTTGATTATTGGGAGAGACTACGTCTATCTCGATGTGGTTGTGTCCGCTTGACACTGACATTTTCCTGTTGGGCGCCACAGGGTGTTTTTATGGACTCCCTGAAGTCCGGGCGTTTATGCTGCAAGGGTGCTTCCTTGAAAGTGAAAGGTCACGTTCTTTGCACGATGGGTCAAGTTGCTAACCACAGGCAACTGTGGGGTGTCACGGGCATGCATGATGGAAGGGGTGCTTGCCAATTGTTAACCGACCAAGTCTCAGCTACCTGCAGATTAACCTATTGTCTGCTTACACTGTGACGTGGGTCACGTATGACCGATGTGGTTATACGATTGGGGCAGCAGGTTACTCTAACTGACCAAATCTCAGCTACTTGTCAGCTAGTCCTACTCTAGTGGACTCATCCCAGGGGTATCTGGCCAAAATCCTAGACACAATGTCTCAGCTACATCTGACTTAGGCTCCATGTTGGGTGCCACAAAATTATTGATGCACCACGTGTGCGGTGATGTGGGTGATGTGTGTATGAATGAGATCATTGAATCAAATGAAATCAGAATAGTTACAGCTACTCATTTATCCCAATTTCTACTTCCCTGGGCTAACTGTGTCTCGTGGGCTCTTATGTTGTGGAGTGGGAGGAAGGGTTTTCCCCTTGTAATTGTCATGCCTCCTGGGGGTGGAGCGTATGGCATCATCACAGCGTCTCCTGGATTCCTATCTCTGGTTGCACTCGCCTGAGGCGACGATATCTTTGGAGCATCGTGCCCTTAGGGAGGTCATGACTTTCCCTTGATTGGCCGCTTCCCTAGTGACGCCAAGTTTGAACTGAGCATGCTTCTCAAGTGGAAACGGCAATGTAGAAACTTGTGGTTTCTTCGGGGTTCTGTGGGCTTCTTTGAGGTGGGGTGCTGACACGAATGTTTGTGGCTTCGTTTGGTGTGTGGTGAGAGTGAGGAGCATGTGAAGCTTAGCTGTGTTGAGGCTTTGTCAATGTACTTTTGGTGTCACGTGTCCTGATTTCCCTACCTCTAGTTTCTGGGATTTTGTCTGCCTCTGCATTTCTAGCCTATCAGATGGGGCGCAGTCGGCCTTTAATTGGTGTGCTGCTCTAGTGCGAGACATGTAAGGCGTCAGTTCCTGCAGCTAGTTTCCTAATGCCACACCACCTAGCAGGCCATAAAAAGGGTGCCAAGATTGCAAGTGCCCAGGGTACGCGATCTGGTGAACCCAGAGCGTAACGCCCCCAGGGTGTGTACGGTAGAGCATGAAGAAGCCGCCATCTTGCGACGAGCCACGTTTGACTCAAAGCACAGGTGGAATTCCATACTTGCGGCCCCAACATCAAAAGACACCTGGTACAACCTTCTGAAACCAATGTCACCTCTTCCTGCCACACCTCCAAAACTGGCATTACCCACAGCTAAACGGCCTACAGGCACACCGCACCAGCAGGCAGGCAACTCTCATTTAACACCACTTGGTTTGCTATTGCAAATATTGTACCTGTGAAGACCTATACCAGGACAGCCCTCTGCCCGGCTCCATCATCCTTAGTCCGAAAGGTTATCGAGCTGCCAGCCCGGGCATCAGGATCCCAAAAGTGATAAGGTAATAAACCTCGTTAAATAGACCCTGTTTCCCAGGTCTCGGGGGATACTGGGGCCTGTTCACTTTCATTCTCATTACTTTGAGAGTTGATAAAATGTATTATATTTTGGAGGTGTACGTGTTCAAAGTATGAATGTTGCATGGTAGCAGTTTCAGACTGGGAATTTTAGGAACCGTGCTGACATTGTTAGATAGAATTTTCTTCATTTCTGCCCCTCAACAAATTATGCCATAATCACACAAAATCATCCACATGTTGTTCACACTTTTGAGGCAAAGTAAATATGGATGAAACAAGAGGACCAGTTGTTCCACTGAGGGAAAGATTTATCATTCCCAATGAGCCTTGAGAATTTTTTATGTGAAACAAGATGTGGATGGAAGGGCGATGGAAATGGAGGAAATATGAATACTCAGAGGAAACATATCAACCATGAACATATCCACCATATTTCCCACATTTGAAATTCAGACTGTTATCTGCTGTAGATAGTACTTCAATTGCTATAGTGGAAAAAGCATGCTAAATCACCTATTGTAATCACACAGTTGTTTTCAAATTGACTCATATGCTAAAATTAAGGGTTAAGGATGAAAGATATGCATAGCAAAGATTAACTACACAGTTCATTTCATGCCAATATTAAAACTCTACCATGTTGTGAACTGTCTGTTCAAGTGATGTCTACATAGGGTAATGTATGGTACTTGAAATTCATTCAGAGACAGAGCGTGTATTGCATGCAATGAGCAAAACAAGACAGAGTGGATAGTGTGCATGTCTGATATCTCGGTCTATATTCAACCACAGTGACTTAACAAACCCAGATTGACGATGTTAAGCAAGGAAGAACCATTAGCTATCTAGAAGCAGACCAGACTCAGATGATAAGGTCTCAAGCTATCCATGTCCTACAAATCCATATCCTATAAGATTGTTGCTTCCAGAGTTCTCCAGAGGTTCCGACAAGGGGTAAGTGTGAATTGATTCTTCAACAATCAATGTCCAAGGAGTAAAACACCACAAGAAGATTAACGGGTCATTGTTCATTGTTGTAACACAGTAGGCAGCCTCACTAGGAATCTGAGAGCTACAAAGATGAGTGTTCCTGGATATATTTTGTACCAATACTTGGGTGAAATGGAACTGTGTACCTGGATGCATATAAATAGCATTCCACAAAACTACTCAGTTAGGTTGTTGCTGATAACACAGACAGTGGACCCAGCTACAGTGGGGCTGTGTAGTCTTTATGGATGAATCAAGGTGAAGTCATGTTTACATTTTCTGATAACAGGAGTAGATAAATCCCACTAATGTCATTCAAGAAAATTATAATGGAGGTAGTGGCACATCTTGGTCTGGAGTGGTACCATGTTGGACTCGTGTGTTTGATTGTGCCTCTGTAAGGCAGCGATTACGATCACTGAACATTACACCTTATATGCATCATGTTACACTTTCACTTGTACTTTAAATGTAGTAGTTTCAGGTGCCATATTACGATGCACCATGTAAGCACATAAACTTTGTGTATCGAATAATGATGACAAGAAATATTTTGTTGCATTTCATATTGAAAACACTTAAGGGGTAGAGGCATAAATATCTGTATAGTAACACTTATACGGCTAAGAAAACATTGCAAGGAAACAACTAGCTGACATTAACGTCCAGAATGAAATTACATTAATAATGAGAGGGTGTAGCGAAAAATTAATTGTTTAAATTATTTTGATGATATTAAACTTTGCAATATGATCATAAACACCAAGTACAACATGCAAGCACTTTTATACTTCTGTCAAACATAAGTTAGAATTTTCAGCATTGCATAAACCCTTTAAATATTACATAATTCATAGATAATAATCTGTTTTAGTCCTTGGCCTTGAATCCTGCAAGTTATTCATCACCTAGGAGCTCTATGTTCTCTCTTCACTGAAAAAAAATATATTACACCATGTACGTGCACTATTACTACTTTTTCTGAACAGCTCTCTGTAACTTTCTGTAACAGCTGCATTACTAAATTTTAGATCCATTTTACGATGTAGCCAAATGTTCATAACATAATTTCATCTGTCATGTTGGGAGAAAAGGACAATATATGTTGTAGGTTAAATATGTCTGCAGATGACAAAGTAAAAATAAAAACAAATCCAGCAGAGATAATTCAATTCTGTCCCTATTGTGATTGGCAAGCAAGATCACGTGGTACAGTGAGTGAGTGAAGAGATTTGGACGGCTCTTAACATTGAGGTCTTGAGAGCCGATGAGGGTGATTTAGGTGAGTATGGAGCAGTGCCAGAATGAAAGTGTGGGGGAAATGGGAGATCCGTGAGAAAACCTGCCAACCAAAGGCATCGTCTAGCACAATTCCCACATTTGAAAATCCAGAGTAACCTCGGCCAGGGATTGAACCCGGATCGCCTTGGTGGGAGGCGAGTAGGCCAACTGCTCTGCCACCGTGGCCCTATCACGTGGTACAGATATATGTATCATCTAAAAGCTTGAAGTTGACAAGCCTTTCTCTACGCAGTTGTGAAATATTTTCAATAAATACACCATTGAAGGTATAGCAAGCTTACATGAATGTGTTACTTGTAACGTGTTACATGAAACTGTCATCATAATCCTGGCCTAACAGGCCTATTTGACTGCATTGATGTATGTGAGTGAAGAGATTTGGGCTGCTTTTAACATTGATGTCTTGATGATGGTGTAGTGAGGTGAGTATGGAGCAGCGCTGGAATGAAGGGGTGGGGGAAACTAAAGATCTCTGGGAAAATCCACTGACCAGTGGCATCGTCCAGCATGATTCCCTCTTGTGTGTATTGATGTATGATATCCTGGAAACTGAGGATATCACCCATTTGATTTGCTGCCTAGGACCCTCAGTCTATTGAGCATGCTTGAGACACACTTGAGCGTCACATTATAAGGTGTCCAATACCTCTAAGAACCAGCCCAGAGCATGTGTCTGTGTCCAGGGATGTCACATTGACTCTTTACCATATTTACTTATGTTTATGGTATTGAATGGCTTGTGATGAATGTTACATGACCTAATATTGCCAGATAAACTTAGATGCAGGGTGGGCAAGGATCGTTTACCCTCTTTGGATGTGCAATCAACCTGAACTGAAACAGCTTGTTTCTTGTGTCAGTGGAAGTGTACTAACTCAAAATATCCTTAATTTTTGCAGGGTCCATGGTGGTGTAGTGGTCGGACTAATCACCTCCCACCTAGATGAACTGTGTTTGATACCTGGCGGGTTTGCTGCTGGATTTTGCATGTGGGGATTGTGCCTGACGATGCCACTGGTCGGTGGGTTTTCACTGGGGTCTCCCATATCCCCCACCCTTACATTCTGGTGCTGCTCCATACTCACCTTACTTTATACTCATCGGCTCTCAAAACCTCAATGTTAAGAGCAGCCCAAATCTCTTCACTGCACTTAATTTTTGCACATAAGTATATAATGATTATTGGTGTTGGTGGCACAGTTGAATGATTAATTGGCAATATTGTTACAGCTGTGGACTGGGTAGTGCAGCATGGTGAACTTGTTGTTGGAACGTCTTTGGTTGGGATAGTGCAGAATGGGTTATCCCAGTTACATGGAGTGTTCACCAGGGCGCACTTCACTGTAGCTCTTATAAATGGTCTGGGTGGAAACCTAACACTACCCTGCAGAGATGAATTTGCAAAGCAGGTAAGTTTGTCAACAGTGAGGAACATTATCCCATTGAAGGAAAACAGTAGGAGATGCTTTATTTGGAACTTAACATACAATCAAAATGTGGCTTGCATCTAATGCCAGATGTCATCATCTTTTAGTATATATTTGACAAAAAACTATAAGCAAGGGATTACTAATCATGCAGCATGCACATAATTGTAAAATACTACAATTAATATTGTGCTAGCTATATTACTAAGAGACAGAGAATTTAACTAAATTCTTCTGTCAGAATCAATGAAAAGCTCTACTTCGTGTCATCAATACTGTGCAGTCATGTTTACTTTTTATTTTTTATTTTTTAAAAATAAAATTCTTTTTCTTAGAAACTCCGTGCGTGTGTGCGTGCATGCGTGTTTTTTTTTTTAAACCTAGAATTGTCCAGTTTAGTTGTACGTAACAGGTGTGTATGTGTGTGTCTATATATATACACACACGCACACACACACACACATTGATTTGTTCCCATAAAAGGATATATCTCCCAAAGTAATGTAGGCAAGGGTTCAGAGATGCTATTTATTAAGGCATGTTTCCTCATAAAGTCCAAAGTTTGAGCTCTTGGCTCAGAGAATACTAAACAGTCTCTTAGTTACAAGATGGTTGACCCTGTGAATAACATCTCTTAGAGTTGTTTATGAGAATCTGATTCATTTATTAGAAATCATTCAACAGGAGACTGTCATAATCTCACCAGATCAGTGGACTAAATTGCAGGTGTTTCAATCAAAATGGATCAGTCAGTTTAGATAATTCAAGTCACAATTTCCTCATCTAATTGTGCTTTTATTAAAAAGGTTTTGGAAATTTTCATCAGTATTTTATTTGAAGTCTTTTTGATTTGATGTTAATTATTTTTAGCCGTTTGAGGAACTCGTTTATTAATTAAAGTTATAGGGTTTTAAGATGCCATGCAGGCAGGCCTACAGCCATGAGATTGAGTCAGCTTGCACGCTTGCTTGTTATTGTACGCCAAATGTGCATTGCTTTTCTTTTATTTTTTTACTGTGCACATGTCTGTTTCACGCTGTGCTGTCCTTGGCGCTTTAACAGTTTCTCATCACACTAAATTATGCTGCAATTGAGTTTTGTGTACGTGATCCCGTAGGAAAAAAGTACCCTTTTTATATGCTTTAGCAAACTTCCTGCATCCCAGTGCCATCTAGTGGCTACTTTTGCTACTAATTTTTAACTTATCCTTCCACCCGCAATGGAGTACTTCACATCATTCTAACTTTATCTCTGGCTACTGGCGGACAAATCTTGCTGTGGTACCAAGAAAACTTTGAGGTGTGACACTGGATGTAATTGCCTAGTGGGTTAGCTAAATTTCTTTTTAATTATGAAGTTTACATGAAATTTAAAGAAAAGTAAATTAGCACTGATTGTGCATTAGTGCGTGTGTAGAGTTGGTTTCTAGCCGATATTGCTATTCTACAACTAAGTCTACACTGAACCCTCCTGTGGGTAAGTTTGTTCATGAGCAATGTGGTTTTTATGTAACACTTTTGTGCTCATTCATTAATTAAGTTGTTATTTTTATTGCTTGCATAAGGTTTTCATGTTTCGTTCTCCATATTTACTTCTACTTTCATTCTTATAGTTTGATAACTTCACATGAGAGTACGCTGCAGCCTGCGTATCTGTACCTTTGATTGGCTCTGCAAAAATTGTTTAATCTCCTCAGATTCAGTGGGATGAACCTGACATCAGTTCAATTTTGTTTGATGTCCAGATTATCTAGGCTGAGTTGTCTCAACCACTACTAGTCTAACTTCAATTCAACTACTTATAATTTTATATTGCATGACGAATCTTGTAAATCAATTGGAAGTCAAGAAATAATTTTTTTAGGAACTATTAAAGTCATTGAATGAAAGTTAATTAATGCAGAAGAAAAGTTTTTATTTTTTAAGCAGGCAGATTTTAGAATTTAAATTAATTGTGATTGAGAGATTAATGTAAAAAATGAATTATTTTAATCGACCCCAGTTTTTTTTTTCCCTGTAGAATTTAATTTTATTCCAAATTTAATAATTTTATGTAACACAAATTATTAATTTTGTGTCTCTGTCGTAAGTATTCTGAGATCATAATTTTGTGTGTACTAATTTGAGTTTAAAATAAAGGTCCTAAATGTGCCTAGTTGATCTCTTTAATTTAACATCCTTTTGTTTTCTGTCTTAAAATTGTGTAACCTCTGATGTTTATTGACATTACAAAATTTTAGTAGTCTTTCATTTCAATGTTTGGCAGCAGTATATTTGTTAGTGGCACATAGTTAGCAATGTTTACAGCGATGGGTTTATTGACTTACATGGTAAGTTGTTTGAGTGGTTGTATGGTTATTTTATGTTAATCTAGCACCATACTTGGTGGGTTCAATGTACTCTTAGTTTAACAGTTTTATTTGTAATCCTCAATTGTTATTTTGTACAGTATTGAAACCAGTGAGTCTGTACAGGTGTTCCAATGGACAGGGGAGTTCATGCCGGAAGGGCTACAATTAAAGCATGTGTTTTATAATACCTCCCGGGACTGTGTGGACACATACGTGATGGACAGATCCGACGACAAGACAGTGATGTCCACATTAGTCACTGAACTGCCGCTGATCCTAACACCAGATGTGAAAAAGACAGTGAATGTAATTACTTCATGGCTGCAGCCGGAGACCAGGCAGCCGTTCCTCATGGTTGGTCCCCAGGGCTGTGGCAAAAGGTTGGTTGCCAATCTCCAGTAAACATTGATGTGAATTCACCAACTTTAAAAATTGTTCTTTAAGTTTTTATATTTTAATTTGCAATTTTCTTATACAACTGATGCTTTCGATTAGAGTTGTTCTGAAACGTTGTTTTCCGATACCGATATGCCAATACCAGTGCCGATAACCGTTACCAAGAACCAATACCAATGCCCATCGCACTGAACTTTATAAAATGTATTGCTTTTAATAATACATTAAAAACATTTCTCCTAGACTCATTTAAATGCGGAAAATAATGTCTTAAAATACTGTGTATAATTTATTGTAATCCAACATAAAATGCAAGTTGACCTAAAACCTTCAAACCCTCTGAAAATGCAAATAATTTGACACCATATGCAAGTCACATTTTAAATGTCTCGCGCGCACTATCAGCTAAGAGCACACGGAGAAGTTATCGATCGGGCAGTGTCATATGTTCTGTTGGGGGGGGGGGGGGCAGGAGGATGACCTCTCCACGCCGCTACCTGTTGGTGACACCTTGCACATGTGGCAAATGTCTGTCTTTGAAAGTAATTAATTATATTTTACTGCAAAGGAAACTTGTAGTTTTGAGACACAAATGAGGTGATTATAATTGATTTATTCGCTGTCTTTAATACTTAATCACCACGTCCTCTGATTTTTCCTGTCATGAGTTATACTGCATTCGGCTCGGTGCTTACCAACCCATTATTAGAATTCAAAAGGTGTTGAATAGGCACTTGCATATTATCAGTTTATTCAAAGACGCGTGTCTATTGAAATAAATTAATATAAATCCTCAAATTTCCCCGCAAGAAGTTACTGAAAATGAACACTTATAATACAAGTCGCTCGATGTTCAAACAATTTTTTGCTGACAAGTGGTAGACTACAGTAAAACCTTGTTAATTCGAAGTGCTTGGGACCTAATTTTTCAACTTCAAATTACGAAATTTTGAATAATCGAATTTTAAAAAAAATTCTATGTGTATTAAAGAAATTCACATATTCCCTTTCCAAAGTAAACACAACTACAGCACCGGGAATAACTACCCTCTCAAAGATACGACCCTGTTTTGGGGAACCATAAAATTTTTGGTTTAAAAAAGGCAAAAGTTTGAAGGAAATAGCCCAAAAAATAAGTGTGTTGCATTTATCTTGGTCATTCATTATATGTTCACCTGCAGTAAAATAAAGGTGTTGTAGTTGTTGCCTTTAATTGCTATACCAAAATATAAAAAACAAAAAAAAAAAAAAAAATGGTACAGTTTGGTTAAAAATTGTGGTCCTGGTACCCAGAAACCTCTCGCTTCCTCTACTATGAATGCACTTCCTGCGAATGTTGTTAAAGTTGAAAGCAGGATGCCGTATGCTTGTGTGCCTGCTGGAATTATTTTTAAAGCATGGTGACTTGAAAGGGGGGACGGCTAGGGAGCCCTGCAAGGTAATGGATATTTTTTATGGGTTTGGGGGTGACAGCGCTGTTGCCAGTTCTCAATTCTATGCTGCCTGGCCGGCCAGCCAGCCAGGCCAAGTGCAGTGCGGTTTTTGTGTTAAGCAGACCTCTGAAAAGGTTCCACTCTCAAGGATTGCAGTCTACCCTCTACCAGCCTTCTGTCATCCCTCCCATTAGCCACGCCTTCCACACGGCTTCGCTTCCTTCCCTTCCTCCTTCCATCCTCCTACCATGACCTCTATTCTCATTTCCTCTCTTTGTCATCAAACCACGCCCACACTGCACCAAGCTTCCTTCATCCCCCCTCCCCCCCCCCCCCCCCGGCAAAAACCAACACTGTACTAAACTCTTCCACACCCCTAATCCCTCTTTCATATATTTTTCTTCTCCCTTTCCACTTTGTACATCTTCCTATCATCTGCATTCTCATCCTCTTATTCCAAACACACCTCCCCCTTTAAAGTCAACTGTCACAACAGGCAGCCTGGAATTTTCTTAGTCCTACTCTCCCTAACTTCACGCAGTGCATGGCATTATCTGTCACATCTTTTAACCTCTTTAGCGGACGGAAGAGGTGACCAAAACCAGTCAGCAGACTTGAAAACTCTGGCAAGATCAATGGCATCACTGTGGTGGGCGGCGGCATTTGCTGCGTCAGCTGATTACCGTGCCACCACCCATTGCTGGTTTACCGTGCGCGCACCCACGACAGTATAGGCTATGCATATTTACTATCATAATTATTATAACTTTGATTAATTAATCTGAACTTCACATACACTTTTGGATGAAATCCAACTTCGAATTACATAAAAAGCAAATTTCGAACTAACCAAACGCAAAAGCATATAAAATCCTATTCTTCCGTTTGTGGGCGAGTAAACACTTCAAGTTATATATGATTTCAAATTAATTGACTTTGAATTAATGAGGTTTTACGGTATATGCTTTTGGGGCACATAATTTTATTCGCAAAGATGCTGCCCTTTGAGTTAAATAAATATTAAGTTTTAAAGTCATGTTAATTTTATGCAATATACAATGAAACACCTACCTTATCGGATAAAACAACCTTTAAACACAAAAGAAAACATCTTTACAAATAATAATTCCTTGTTAAAATGTATTGCCTAACATTTTCAGGTGAAACAATTTGATTTGAAATACAAGTGATGTTAGGTGCAACCATTTTGAGGAACGCATACCGTATTTATTCGTGTATAGTGCACACCATGATTTTTGCAACAAGTTCCAGGGAAAAATTTTTTAGAAATAAAATTGCACTGAAAATTTGTGGCGCCCTATTAGTAAGTATGTAACAAATTATTCATTTTACATTAGTTTGTGGTGATTGTAATATGTTTGGAAAATACTTTAATTAAATAACTTGGCTGCAAAAAGCCAAAATAAAAAAAAAATACGGAAATCTTCTGGTCCTACTACTCAACATTTCCAGCTTCATTTTTCTTTTGACTAGCAACATATGAGTGTTATTTGAATGGGGAAAAAAAAAAAGGGGGGGGGGGGGGTAAACACGTCAGCTCTGGTTTGTGGTGTGACAGGATGCCCTTAAGAGAGGGGGTAGGGATTGGGGTTTCGACCTACACATAACTGAAGGGTCGAGAGAGAGAAATAGAGAGAAGGGAGAGGATTGATGTAAGAACGTGAGATGAGACAACAGACAGTCCCGCCACTTCTCTCAACATCCCCCCCCCTCTGGACAATTTTTGGTTATTACTCCCCCTTCCTCTTTTTCTTTCTGTGTATAGTGCATCTCAGAAATTTTTTCCTTTATTTTGGGACAAAAAGAGTGCTATACACGAGTAGGTAAATGCAGTATTTTTTCTTATTTTTCTTCTTGCTTTAGTGTGCAGCATATACAAACTGAAATACGGTAATTTTTGTGCCTAACTTCATTGTCTACAACGGATACTAAAGTATCGGCCCGATACCATTACCCAATACACACATTGGGAAAAGGCGAAGTATTGGAACAACTCTAGTTTTGATTGACTGTGACGAAATTTTGTCAACCTTCTAGGAAAACTATAAACAGTGGATGCTACAATGAATTTGGATAAAAAAAAAATTAAAATAATCATTAATAACAACTTAAGTACAGTGAAACCTTTCTCTTGCACAATTCAAAGGGGCAAGAAAAATATGCATCACAGAAAAGTATAAAAAGGGAATTGAAGCCATTTGAGCATTACTTGGGATTAAATAAAACGGGTATAAATACATAAAAGTGTAATTTATATTAAATGGTTGGCTGTGATTACTGCCGGTATAGTGACAACATTGACGACTTCTTTTATAATGGTGTCATAGGTGATATATATCTCCTTTTGATTAATGTAATGGAATAAAACCAAAATCACTTTGTTTTTGTAACTTATCTTCTTAAACTGAGGTATGTACAGTCTGTTCACTTCTATGACTTGTGAGGAAAGAATTGAAACATGTGCCTACTATTAAACCTTCTGCCTGCTACCCTTCCTCTGGATGGTAAACTGAAAGGATTGCCACACTCTGGCTATTGACACTGAAGACACAGCTGTCACTGTTGCAAAGGATATCATCACCAGACTCACCATTTGCTGTCTTGTTGCCAGTTCCTGAAACTAGGTACCTATGATTCCACTACCAATGAAGCCATCATTGCTGTCACTCGCTATAGATGCAGTTATCACAGCTTACCATTTACATTAATTACATGATGTTACAAACAATAGTTATATTTCCTAGAGGTGTGCGAGAAGTATGTTTCCAAGTTTGAGACAAGATTGAGAGAGGAATAAATAAATTATCCAGAATTGGGCAAGACAGAGAATCCCGTTTTTTTTTTTTTTTTTTTTTATCTTAAGAATATGCTAATTTGGTATCAATATAGTTTGCCTCAGTTTACACGTTCATTATTTTTTAGTATCAATACACATTTAAGAGGCTTAAGTTTTTAACTCATTATAATTTTTATTTAATTTACAGAAACAGTTTTTCTGGATAGTAAAAGTAATTTAAAAGAAAATGTACATTTACACTAAAAATGTTTAATGCAAATGAACTGTGAGATATATGCACAAAACTAAATGAGAAGTGTAGGTATGCATCCAGATTTGACCCCTAAGAACTTTCCTTCCAGATGTATGCATCTGATTTTCCAGGTGTAGTTGAGTGCAAAGCATTACATAAATTACAGCATGTTCTCTGGCGGATGAATAAAAGAAAGGGAAAATTTCTGGTATATTTATTTTCTACTGGGCAGTCATTTCCCACCCTCCTGTAAGGAAACCTACCCATCAAGCGTGGCAACACTGCACATGGGTAAATTGCATCGGTTGTCAATCTCATCATCTGTGGCACAGTGCTCTTAAGGTGCTTACAAAAAGTCACCTGGATAACTTGATCAGGTTGAAACTTTTACTTGGTGAGTTCAAAATGTGATCGGGTTAAAGTTAACTCGCGTTCGGAAAGTCACCGGGTTAATTTGATCCTCAACTCTGAACCCTGCTCAACAGCAGGGTAACTAGGCTCTAGAAGACGACACGTGAAATGGCACGTAAACATGTAAACATTGCAGCAACAAAAACAAACAAGTAAATGAAAATTAATTCTGAAATCTGGAAACAATCAAAATATGTAGAATTATAAATGTTTTGCTGCTTTGGCCAGTCATTGTAGACCGGAAATTAAATTTTATACTAACGTGACACTGAATGTACTGCTCAATGCAATGTCTTTTTTTAGGTTGTTTGTTCATAACATAATTTAACAAAAATACTCCCTCATCATCATCTAGCACAGTATTTAATAACTGCACTAAATATTTAGGCTTAATTTTAATTTGAGTTCCCGCCATCAAAAAACATCAGAGTTACTCGAAGCATTCAAAGCAACATGGTTAACCGCAAGAGATGGGGTAAACCAAGTCATGTGACCAAGTTAGCCCAGTTAACTTTACCAGGTTACTTTTCATAAGCGCCTTTAGTGACTTGCTTAACGCTTGCATTTGGCTTCTTCCGTTTTCCCCTTCCAGAAACCCTTGTCAACCCTTGTCAGTGTGACTGTTGATGATGATTACCTCTCAGCATAGTGGTATCAGGGCCTCAGTGAAAGAATGGCTCAACGCTCACTCTTACTCGACAAAGTGCGCAGTTCTTGTTCCAAATAATCAGGTTGTCCATGGGAGTCAGCTCAGCTCTATGTCTGAGGATTAAGGACTGCTGCATGTAATTTTGGATGCTAGGAGCTGGACACTGGAATGACAGACCTGATAAAGTGATTCTTACTTACCCTACTAAAAATCATCAATGCTGACTAATGAAAGTGAAACCTTGAAAGTCTCAAAGATCTTAAATTATCTTGAGACAAAATGAAGAATTTTTCTTTTTTTTTCTCACAGTCTCTAATATTTTGCGTGAGTATCAAATTGCCTGTCTTGTGTAAATAAAAATTAAAGAAAAAATAATAGATAAATTGGAATAACTTATGTTTATGTACTTGAAGCATTTATTCATGTACATGTTTAGTCAAATTTAGGAGCATTTCAAGTTTGTAGTATTATTCATGTGATTTAAACTTCCAACAACATCATCAGCTTTGGATATTTAAACAATTCATCTAATGAGTCTAGATATTGATGTTGTTGGGAAATCTCTTTATACATTTAGAGTGAATGAATGGTGCAAAAGAGGTCAAGAACATTTTCCATTAAAGGTGAGTATGTCTATTCCTAGCATGACATGTGAACCATTATTAAGATAAATGTATTAGACTATAGTTTGCTAACTTAGGTGACATCCAACAAGCTACGGCATCTTTACTGGATGAGACATTATTTTTCTTGTGCTTTTTCTAAATAATTGATATGTATATTACTGCTGAGTATCCTTGCAAAGAAGCAGTTTTATTTAATTCCAGAAGATGGTTGTGCTTTTCAGATGTTTTCTACTGGCATTAAATGCAAAGTCAGGTTCATGTTATTAAAAGTGGTATTCCCTCAAAATCTACCTGATGGTGTTAATTAAAGATTTATTCACTAGTCAGCATGACTGGAAGATAGATGTCTTCTCAAATGGTATAGTAGCCACACATAATTCATTTCAGTTTTTGCTTTAAATTACAACTAACATTATTTTTGCCAAGTTGTAAACAATGCACTGCAGTACTGTAATTTTATTGCAATAATTTTGGTGGTTTACATGAACCAGATAATGTAAGTCAGTGAAAATTTTTGGCCACATCTTTCAATTTTCATAGTATAACTCTCTTGTTCATACTTGCCATTATGAAATCATCCATGCCAGAGGCTGTGTCGTAGTAATTGGTTCAAAATAAAGGAAACAAATTTTGATATTTACGTATTTATGGTCTGAATGTGCAACCATAAATATTTATTTCTCATGCATTATAACTTTCAGTTAATGTGACATAGATAATAACAAGGAGCACTATTTTTTTTTTTTTCAGTCTGATATTAAACCATTGCTTTAGTAAGCTTCGAGCAACTGAAGTGGCCATCATACATTGCAGTGCTCAAATTTCCCCTCTTCATGTACTACAAAAATTAAACCAGGTAAAAATTGTGTATTTTTTATATATTTGATACTTGAATGATAGTTTTATAACAGTAGTTTAAAAATTTAATATTGGTTTTATTTAATTTTTAAATTTTAATGCAAATCTAAAACATTTCTTTACTTGTAATTTTATACCTAGAAAATGTGGCAGATTGATTATGTATTAAAGTACAGAGTAGGCCAACATAAAATTATTTCTCAATTACATAGTTTTTTGTTTGTTGAGGATTATACTGTCATGCCATCAGTACTATATAGATCGCCACCAAGGCAGGCAGATTGTGGACAATAAGCCAAAAGATTGAGTGAGTCTTAGTTAGATGATGGGTCTGGCTTGGTGGCTGTGTGAAATGCCCAGGCTGTGTAAGATGATACAATTTGTATTGTTATAAATATACTAAAGCACAATTTTAAAAGCCCATCGTGGTTCCCTGAAACTGGCACTGCAGTATAAAGAAGTGTAGAGCCTTCTTTAACTTGTGTTCAGTGGCACACTTTGTGTGAAAACTGCCCATATGACTACAGTGGCATTCAGGTGTTCTGGTATGTCAAATGTGTTACACATGATTGGTAAAACCTAGAAATGGATCAGGAGTGGAAGAAGAGAAGCAGGGAAAATTAAAGTAATCCAGGAAAACCTGCTTTCCATTTATCCGTCAAGGTTCCTCACAGAGTTTCTGGTGCAACTTCCAATCTTAGAAGGGGAATGCTGTGCTCTTAACGGCCTCAGATATCGAGAAGCATTAAGAAAGTTTACACCTTCATATTAACATGTTCACTATTTTTAAGTTCAGGCACTGCAAAAATTCATTTGCAGAGTAAGGTACATGTTGAAGATACAAAAACAAAAAACAAAAAAAGTGTTATGCGTTTGTTATCTTAATACAATTTTCTTACATTTTTCGTGTAAACTTGATGTGTGACGTCTTTCTATTTATAATTAAATCGACGTCTACACATCAGTGCACATCACTCAGCCACACTTTCAGCAGAGTTTGATTGGCAGTACTGATGCATGACACATTTCTGTGCAGTTGGCATGCACTCTCTACTTGTGACTTCGCCCATCATCAAGAATCTTATGCTCACTTGGGCAAGTCTGCAGTGTATTACTATATTAAATCACGTGCCTACAAAAACTGCAAGTATCCCATCAACTGAAATTACCTTCATGTGATTAACAAAAATATAATAACTAATTAAAGCTGTCACGTGGTCGTCCTAACCCCACTGCGGGAATTTAAAATATCGAAGACCCACCGATACCCTGGGCAGGAATAATGCACCACATTGTGCAAGAATAATTGGGATCAACTTAGATTATCTTCTTAGTATGTAAGGTGCTCTTCTTAAATATCAAGAGAACAACAAAATGGCCGAGCCCCACAAAATTGGAAGCACCTACTTCTTCACACTGTAATTATACATAGATACAACTAGATATGCATCTATTTAAAAGTTTTGATTAACTATTTTGATCATTAAGATTGTTGTGTGTCGTACTTAATTACAAAACTTTTGGAATAACCTTTAGATCAATTTTAGAAAGGGTAGATAAAAAATTTAAAAAGTTTAGGCATCTGGGTTGGCAAGCAGTTTACTTGCACCAATAGAATTCAACATATAACAACATCAACATATAATAATAAAATACAACAAGATTATATGTACTTTGTTTTTTTTTTAATATCATTTGAACAATCTCACAACAAATTTTTGTATATTTTTTTTTTTAAACTTTCTTTTTCATGACCTTTCTTATCTTACTAAAGGCCCCAGTATGTAAATATATATCTTTTTAGCAACATTACTTCATTGCAAGATAAAATTTTGTCTAGGCTGAATACAAATTTTTGGTTACATTATTTTTTATTTTGATTCAAAACTCCATTTTAACAACGACTTTTTCATGGCATTTCAAAAAGAGTCCAGAATGAAAATTTTGTTGCTAACGCCGAAGAGACCTTTTTAGTAATAAAAAAACTTCCATGGGTTGGCCGCACTTTTAGTTTACAGGTAAATTAAACATACATCTTTCCTGTAATTTCTGCAGGACCAGGAATGCGTCGCTAGGGCTTGCCTGCAGCTACCACTGCACGGCTACAACTGGACTGCTACCAAGACATCTTTTCCACGGCCATGCCTAGAACTGCCCCACAACGGCAAGTTGGATGTATTAACTAAACATAATCAAAGTTGGATTCCAGAAGAAGAGTTCAAAAGTTGAAGTATGCTGGTTACATGTTGTATCACAAAGAAAGCAAGAAGGTGAAATCATCTCCAAAGAAGCAACTTGAAAAGGACTCTCCAAATAGTATAACATGGATGTCCTAGAAATATGAACACAAAATTATAATCACACTTTTTTACTTTAAACTGTTTTCGTGCCTAAAAAATTTTATGTTTATCTCCACAATATTTTCTTCTTAGTATAAAACATTACTAGATTCTTTCTAGAATTTATAGACCGTAATTATTTCACACAAAATACTGACATTTCTTTGCACAATTTTATCTCTGAATTTCTCCTCTGAGCACCCCAGCAAGACACATAGGCACTAAACGGAAACGAGAGTCGTAGAGCATTGCAAAAAAAGTTATAATTAACGTGTTAATTTTTTATATGACAAAAAAGTTGAAAACAAGTAATTTAAGGATTTCTTAGTTTTTTAATAATTGGCATCAATAGTTAATAACAACAGTTGGAGTAAAAATACTGGATAGAATAAGGTGAACCAATAATTGGGATTTTGCCGAAACAAAATTACTTTACTCAAAATTCTCAGGGAGGGACAAAGAAAAAATTTTTTAATCACTTTCTTGCTCTTCTAGGCAAATTACAAAACTAAGGAAACAAAAGACCTGCCCGACAAACTTCACAATAAGCAAGTTAACAGGTTTGCTGTAAGAGCGCAGCACCCATTCTACAAGATTTCCGCGGCCTCCAGAGCCTCAAGCTGAGGCGATAAAATATGTAAACGCCTCCACACCAAGAGATAAGAAAAGGGTAGTGTAGCACCGAAGCTCTAATAAACAACTCCTGTGATGTAAGTCTAGCCAACCCCCTTGCCCCTCTGGAAACAGACAAGCCGAGATTTTGGGTGTAACTATGAGGTACGAGAGCAGTCGTCTCTTCCTCACAGTCTGAATAAGGCAGAGGAAGCAATAGGGATAAGAAACCTCTGCCATCTTCCAGTCTGCAATATGACTGAAGAAATGCCTTAAGGGTGAGATGGTGTCTAGACCAACTTGGTAAATGGCAATCTGCCGACCTCACTGTCTGAACAAGGCCGAGGGCTTGTGCTGACCACTAGGTCACATGCTGAATTGCGCAAAGTAACGAGAAAAGACGCCTGCCATCAGTGAATCCCGAAGATGCCTCCACCGTCCCTCTGCTTCGTTAAGAAGACGTCCTTCTCCACCTTGCCTTCCCTATAACCATTTTGCCTTTAACATTAACTTCCACTTGAGAACAGGTTCGCGAGGATATATTGAAATCTTAGACTCCTTCAAAGCATCCCCAATTAAATTAGAGTAATTTAATTATGTCAAGATTCACTTGACGTTAATTAGCTGTGTACAGGTTGCCTTCTTCTGATCTAGCATTTTAGGAATTAGCTTCCTTTCTTTTTATAATTTATTTAGAATTTACTAAGCGAGTACAGATTAACCATATTTTCCGAAAGACGTTAATAAAATGTAATTATTTGGTGAGTAAATTATTTCATGTGTAATATATTTTCCCTTTTGTCACTTTCTTATGAATTACTTATTTGATATTAAGAACCTTCTGTTCATATTGAAGATTCTATTAAGAATTACTGCCAGTTAAATAAAACCACAGGTGCAACAAGTAACGCATGCCCCAACTGCAACATACACACCCCAAGTAGATTGGCAAACTGAAGCTGGCCTTTTAAGGTAGATAATTGGGAGCACTCCACTGCAGGAAAACAAATCCATACCTTGATTATTCAGATCAGACGCTCTGTTTCTTCTTCTCAGTCTGAAAAGATTATTAAGGGAATTGAAAGTCCTCTAACTGAATTAATCTTGGGTGGGTGCCTCACCCATGTCTCAGACAGATCTATGGCAGTCTCATTCAATCCCAGTCAGAATAAGGCTGGACAGTGGGTACTGAGATTGACGGTACTGTGGCTTGGTCTGGCACGCTAGGAATGCCTAAATGACTTGTCCATCCTTATGGTTAGTTTATTTTCATTTGCTCAATGCCTTACACAGAGTAGGGCAGAAAAAGTAGATTAAGAAGACAAACTCTCTGAGAAACATTAAGAGCACTTAATTCTTTAAACTCGGAGAACACTGAGAACATTGGTCCTGCATTTATTGAGAGCTGTAATATACCACTGAAAAATATGCCCACATTATCAGTCCCACTCTTTGGACCACTTATTAAATTACAAGGTGAAGATCACCCTGCAATTGCTTTAATTTTAAGTGAAGGCAACGCCTTACTTGGTATTGACAACTCACGCCCAACCATACTACCCCTCACACCCTGCAACCAGTACCACTGCCCTACTATGCCTCAACCGGCATAAGACGCTGTACCAGCTGTCAACCGTCCAGCACTCCAGGCAGTTTAGCGGAGTGCACTACAGTCTTCTACGTCACAGAGACAATACTCGGTTTAGCACCACGTTTACAGAGTAGTGGATGACTTCATGACAAGTTGGAAACCAACACATCCCACAATTTACAACAGTCGTCTCCCGGAAAGGGAATAACTTCTTGTAACCATTGCCCCGAGGTATGTCACCTATGCCCCTTGTGAAACTGACCCAACATTTTACTTTGAAGTATCTGAGGGTGATCAAATGCCTGGCTTCTGGTCTAGAGGAATGCCAGTGTTTTTCACATTAAGATTTATCCCTCCTTCACCTTGGGCTAAGCTGAGAGTAAGGAATTCTAGACCATACTCAACTTCAACATGGAGGACCCCCGACCTAGCTAGTGTTTATATTGTAATTTATCCTGTGCTAATCTGGGCCGGTCTAGTACCCAAGGAAGTAAAGAGCAGATACCCTAAAAGGAACTGGAGGTTAGGGACTCCAATATGCTTGTGGGAGTGAGTATCCCACACACCTAGTAGTGTATAGTGAACTGTGTCAATTCCATAACTTTTTCCCTTCCTCCTCCAGGCTTCAGTACAACAACTGATCTCAAGAACTTGTACAGTTTGCCACAGTAAAAGACCAATGCTCACGCGTTCACTGGCCGAGCCACCGAAGCTATGCATCAAGATCATCCAAGTACTATAGCGCACCGCCGGATGGCACCACTAGTATGCTCGCAAAGACATGCACCTGGATCCAGCGTTGGCTGGTGACGTCACGCCCAGAGGATCTATGCCACATCCACCCCCTCTCCAACCTGACCAAGGGCAAACCAGCCAGAGTATAAATAGTGGGGCATGTCCCTTACAATGTCAGTTCATCCTGTTCCTCCACCGCACTGTCTGGTGCTGAAGGAACCGTCAGCTCTCCTGGTCTTCACTGAGCTCTTAGTGTCAAAGACCCTCCTCTAATCTAGTCTTCACTGCGCTCCTGCTGCCGAAGATTCCTACCAAACCACCAGCCCTCGCCAGTTCTTAACGGGACTCCTGGTGCCGAAGATTCCTACATCTAATGTCGTCAAACACTTAGACTTTTTCTGGTCCTTTCAGGACAACGTTGTAGTGCTAGTTAAGTCAGAGTTATTTTCACAGCCACTTTTCTACCTACCCTGTTTTCCTAGTAACAGGTTGCCTTCACCTATATAATGTAGAAAGCTTCTGCTTTAAGCCCTTGTTGATAGGAAATAGTGCAATACCACCTTGTTTATTTCCATACCGGAATAAACAAGCTTTTACGCCTCTTAAGAATATCTTTCCCATAGCCGTAGTACCTTACCCAGTAAACATTAATCCCATCAGAGAAACATCAGGTGACCATGGCATTTGTTCGAACTGCCAAATCACAACAATAGAAACACGCAAAACCTTGGATGGCCACCCTTTCTATGCACCCAGGTGTATAGAATACTAGAGCCCCAACACTAGGTACTCTTCCCTTTGGGATTAGCGTGTCGGCCTGTGGTTTGCTCATTCCACCATGCTTCTGGTGCCAGAAGGAGTAGGTATTCCCCCAGGTTCGAGGATACAGATCCTTCAGGGGAGCTCGACCACGTATTGGAACCATCAGCCAGTGTTACCTGACTCTCAGTATCCACCGCACTTCTGGTGGTGGATACAGAGATAGGGATATTACATTGAGCGGGCAGAGACCGTACATGGAAGTACACCCGAGTAGTACCACTACGTTACCTGCTCCACCTCAGCGAGCTTGATCTAGTGATTCTATTCTCATTCCCTACTCCTATCGAAGTGGTATCAGTAAGGGGGTAAAATAGGCTGAAACTATCTCTAAGTATCAACTGGAGCTTAATCCCGGCCCCACCGGACTCGAGAACATCAGTCCCCAGGAAGAAGCCAAAGCCCACTGTTGACTAGAGAGACTAGCCACACCAGACTATGAGCCGAACCTCTTCACACTGACACGTGATGCTATTCTGCGCAGTTGGCATGCACACTCTACCCGCGACTTCCACCCATCATCGAGCCCAACGCTCATTCAAGCAAGTAATTCACGCTTTAGTACAATAAATCATGTACATAAAGGGTCTACAAGTATTGCAGCAAACGAGATTATAGACACCTGGTTGAGAGAAATTGTACTACCTACTCAAAGTCAGGTGGTCGCCCTAACCCCATTGAAGAGATTTTACTATTCACCAAGCCACCGACACCCTTAGCAGAGATAAGCAAGTTTGAGGGTTTGCTGTTGGAGCACAGCACCCAGTCTACAAGATCGCCACAGTCTCCAACACCTTGTGCTGAGGCGATAAGAAATGTCAGTACCTCCATCAGAGGAGATAAGAAAAGGGTGGCGCTGCAGCGAAGTTCCAATAAACTCCCCCAGCAGAGTGAGGGTAGCCATCCCCGCACCCCTCTGGAAGTCTACAAATCAAGAATTTTGGTATAAATAGAGGAGCCATGCCAGGCTTGAACAGCAGTCTCTCGAAGGTGTGATGGTCACTAGACCAAGAATGGTAAGTGGCAGCCAAACCGACCCCGACCTTCCACTCTGAACAAGACTGGGGATTATTTACACGGTTAAAGGGCTGACCACTAGACCACATGTTATAGTGCATGTTTCGAACTGGAGAAGATGCCTGCCGTCGGTGACCCCGAAGACACCTCCACCTTTGTGCCGCTTCATTTAGAAGACTTCTTGCCTTCTCCCACATATAAGTAATCCTTTTCACAGTAAAATCCATTTTGGGAAAAGTTTGTAAGGTATTTCAAAACTTATAATTTCCTTAAGAACACTCCCAGTAAAATTAAGGTTAGTTTGATTACTACATGTTTATTGTATTATTACTGTTTTATTAATCTTGCCCAAGTTGCCTTCGCTTGGATTCCAGATAGGAATAAGCTTCCTCTATCTTTCGTATATTTAATTAATTTGTACACTGTATAATAGGAGCAAGTACAGACTCATAATTTGCATTTCTGTAAATACGTTAATTAAAAATGTAATTTTTTCTAATCTAATTTAGAGAGTAACTGATTTCCTTATGTGTATTTTCTAATTTTTGCTTTAAAGGAAAGTGATTTAACTGGCATAGTAAACTCGGGATGGATGGTATTTTCTGTGAGATGTAATTATATTAATAACTAAACCAAGATGCAGCAATTAACGTGAGCCAATAAGGCCAAATACCCATAACACTTAGAACGGTGAACCGAGGCCTGCCTCTCAGGCAGGTCATCAGAAGCGTCTCACGTAGAAACACGATCCATACCGTGTTTGGACAGACTAGGCGTTCTACTTCTCCTTTCCAGTTTGAAAATTTTGCAAGGAAAACTGAACACTCCTGCCAATGACTTAACTTCAGGTGGGTGCCTCACCCAGATTTCAGACAAATGTACATCTCTCTCTGTCAGTCCGAGTCTCAATAAGGCCGGACGGTGGGAACTGAGACTGATGGCTCTGCTTCCTGGCTTTACACAGTAGAGTCGAAATCTGTACTTGTTTCTCCTTCAGGTGATCTTTGTTATAGCTCTATGCCTTACGCAGAGCACGGAAAACAAAGCAGAAAATGCAGACAAGCTCTCCAAGATACTCTAATAGCCTTGAGTAATTTAAATTCAGAGAATAACAACTCCCCAATCATAGAGAACCTCAATTTTCCTTTTGATAATTCACCTCCTTTTCCAGTCCCTCTCTTTGGGCCTCTCATTAAACTGCCAGGTATAGCCCATCCGGCCATTGCATTAATTATTCAAGAAGGCAACGCCTTAGTAGAAACAGATCATTGACGACGTATAATAAACCCGCTTACACGTTGCAACCAAACCTACTGCCCTATCTCGTCGCAACCGACATCATCGCCCGGACATCGCTCATCCGGCGAGACAAGCTGTGAAGCGGAAAACACTGCCTCCTGCTGCCACACAGGTGCAGTACCCGACCAAACATCCTGTCACTAGGATGGTAGATAATTTTGTCCCAAGCAGGAAACCCACTCTTCCGGCAATCTATACCAGTCAACGTCCAAAGAGGGAATAATTTTCATTGACTGCCATCCCAGATGTAGACCGTCTTATGTACCCAGTGAAGCTGACGTCGCATATAACCTTGAAGTATCTGAGAGTGTGCAAGTCCCAAACGTCCTGTGTAGAACATTGAGTTCATTTCACTCTAGGGTTTTCCCAGCTTTCCCCTTGGTTTAGGCAAAGTTTACGGAATCCTAGAACCAGATCATCTTTTCAACATGGAGGACCTTCGACCTAGCCAGCAACTAGATTGTGTACTTAAGGTACCACTTTACGTCTACTTGTGCTTGTCTAGTAACCAAGGTGGTAATAGGACAGATACCCCGAAAGGGCCAGGAGAAGGGAAATTCAGATCCTCTTCTGGGTTGTATTCATTCTAGCACCCATATTAGTGTAGGATTTTTTCCCGCCTTCCTCCGGTCAAGCTTCAACATCACCTACCAAACTCAGTGGCACAACTCACCCCGCAATCGTCGCTTACCTGAAAGGCCTAGCTAATTTGTTGTTTTGGGGAACCCCTCCCCTTCAGTCTACACCTACAACAACCAGCATCCGCGAGCTCTCGCACGCCCGAATCAGGAGTTCACCTTAGTGTGTCACAGCCCGAAACAAAGCAGTCTCAACAGGTCAAACGTCGCCCAGGTTTACTGGGGAGAGTGGTTCCACCCAAACATAAGGTCACACTAGTCATCCCAGACTTTGTGCCCTGCCGGAAAGCCACGCAACAAGTACTGTACGCTGGTCGGGCTCCAGTTCCACGCAGCATTTTTATCACCCTAGGTGCGTCTGCCCTCACTCCCACTAAAAACATCTTAGGCTCGTGACATTCCTCGTGTTGCCAAAGGACATCACACATCAAAAGGATTAAGATTTTCTGATGCTCAACATGGGGTCTAGCACCTTAATTAAGGAGTTTTAATGAAGCATAATCAGGCCAGCACAATCCCGAACCAAGTAACCTAGCCGGGAGCCAAACCGCCTACCGCTCAGACTCCGGGGAATCTGTAAACACCCCAACGCACTCAAGAAACCCGTAACAATGTCAGACACAGACGCTGAACAGCAAGAGCAAGCCGAAGTAAACATGGCCGAAGCCAGACACAAATGTTGCCCCAAACGTAACTGCCCTGGCATGGGAATACATTGCATAGAATGTGCCCACTGCCAGCAAAGATTTCATTACGTATGCCTAGGCTGGGTAGACGAGATGAGATATAACAGTGCATAGAAATATAATTGCGGAGAGTGTCGGGCCAGACAAACCTCCTTTTGTAGCTGGATCACGTGTCCAGGACTCGGGACCCACATGGTATGCTGGATACTCTGTGCGGAACCCTACCACCATGGCTGCATTGGTTGGCCCGACGAGCGTATAACCAGATCTGGTATGGTCTATAGATGCTAGGTATGCCGACACACCGCCAAATACGACCACAAAATCTAGGGCCTGCCATCCATTCCAATACCGCACAAAGCACAGGTGAACCCCAAATTCTTGAATTTGTGGTGTGCCCACACGAGGTTCCACTCATATTCCTCACAGAATGCGAGAATAAATTCAGAAAAAACAACATCCTACCCAAACAGTGGGTAAGCCGAGAGCAAGCAAAACTCTAGGGCAAGGCACTGGATTGGTTGAATAAGTACTGTGCATTTGTAACTGAATGGAGTCAGTTGAGTAACCAACTTCCCACCCAATTCACAGGAGAAAAGGTATTGGCAAACCTCACAACAGACTTCTATAGCCAAACGCAAACCCTGGACGAGCTGGCTGAGATATTCATACTCCGCAAGGTACAAATGTTTTGCCGAATCTTCCACGACGAAAGTAAAGAGAGCTGCGTACGGCATGTGACATGTATGTTGCTCCCCAAGCTAAAAAAAACCTGCAATTAGTTCCAAAGCCACTCACGGTCAATAAATTAATGGATAGAGCCAGGGAAACAGAGCGTAACTTCAAATTGCAAGCAATCCTTGATAGACAGAGAATTAGCAAACCAGTCAAGCGTGAAAGGATGCTGGAATGAAGAGTGAAACCTTCCCCCTGTGCACCACCCACACCAAGCCTGCTAAAATGCTGATTCTGCCAAGAGTATCACATTCATAAAGATTGTCCACAATGGCAACTACGGCAGAGCCTCGCAGAAGAAGGGGGTGCAACCCATGCACCGGGTACCACCCAGTCAGCAACAGACAAGAAATCAACTCCACAGGCGGGAAACACCACGGCCAGCAAGCAAAAGGGCCGACCCCACCAGACCACAAGGGCCTATAACTAGACAAGGAGATAGAACCGCCAGAAACTCCTTACATCGAAGTTAGCGTCAACTAGAGAAAAGTTCTCAGTCTAGTCGACTCAGTCGCAATCTGCAATTTTGTGCGCAGTGACATTCTGACAGACGAGCAGAGGATATCACTGTTCCCACAAACGCAAACTGTGAGGTTGGCCAAGCCAGATTGCACCTTCACAGTTGACGGGTAGACCACTCTCATTGTTGAACTTCACAAAAACTCCAGACCTGCGGAATTCGTTGTCTCACCGGATATCCTTGAGGCAGTCATACCTGGGCACCTCTGGCTCTCGTAGCAACAATGCATTATTGACCATGGGCAACGTAAAGTATACCTGGGTGACAAGAACTGCATGACCATTAACTGGGAACTCTGCCCAAAAGCCGTTATTCCATCAACTCTCAAAGAAGACGAAATCAACCACCAACTCTCAGATGCACAGTTCCAACAACTGAAAAAAGTTCTTGAACATGCTGGCACTTTCGGACTTGGAGGGACTCTTCGCCAAATGAGAACAATACAGCATGAAATATGGCTGAATACAACCACACCAGTTTACACTAGACCATACAGGATGTCCGCTAGACGACACCGTCTTGTCAGGGAACAACTAGAAGAGATGAAACAACAAGGAATCGTGGAGCCTTTGGATTCTCCATACAATTTGCATGTAGTATTGGTTCCCAGAAAGAACGGACAACTGTGATTTTGTGTAAATTACAACTGAGTGATGTTGCTCATCCCATTGTTCCTCCAGCCAGTAACCTAGCTCATACCTTGTGCAACATAGGGGAAGCAAAGATTTTCAGTACCCTAGACATGCAGTCGGGGTACTGGCAAATTGCTGTGCACCCAGACAGCATAAAATACACTGCTTTCACCACTCCAGAGGGAGAAACCCTCCAGTTTCGAGTCATGTCTTTCGTGATTAAAAACACTCCTGCAACTTTCCAGCAGTTCATGTCAGCCAAGGTACTGACAGGATACATATGGCAATTATGTTTTGCATACCGTGATGTCATCGCGTACTCAAAATCCTGGGAGGAGCACCTCAGTCATATCCAAAGGGTACTAGATTGCCTAGAACTCCACGGGATGACGGCAAAGCTCTCGAAGAGCCACTTTGGGAAGTCTTTGATTGATTACCTGGGCCATGTTGTCACACCCGAAGGAAACTACCCGTCAGCCAACTCAATATGAGTAATCCAAGAAGCTGAAGAGCCAGCCACCAAGAAGCAACTGCGCCGCTTCCTTAGCCTATGCAGTTGGCTCCGAGACTTTGTGCCCAACATAACCAGCCACATAGCACCGTTGCAACCATTACTGGAGAAAGAAGCCCAGTGGTGATGGTGACCTGAACATTGCACCGCCTTTCAAGCACTCAAAGCCAGCTTCCAAGATATCAAACAACTTCATCAGCCGTAAGGAGAAGGACCCCTGACCCTGCAGATTGACACTTGCCAGAACGGCCTCGGAGCTGTTCTCTAACAAGACGATACCAAGGGCCACCCCCCTGGTGATAGCGTACTCCAGCACCCAGTTCAATGCTATGGAATAATGCTACCTGATCAACGAGCAAGTATGCCTTGCTGTTATCTGGGTGGTCTGCAAATACAGGTATTATCTGGAAGGCAACCACTTCATTCTGAGGACCGACAGCAAAGTCCTCCAGTGGCTACGAGAGTCCCAAAATGACAAAGCCAAGCTCGGACTGTGGGACATGTTCCTTACTGGATTCGACTTTGAAGTGTAGCACTGCCTGCGCAAAACTAATGATCTTCTGGATACCCTGTCCCGCCAACCAGACCTGGACGACGACGCCAAAGCAGACGAAGAATAGGAATGAAGGCACCACCCCAACCTTCAAACTGCAGCATGTAAGCACAAATCAAGCTGCTACAACTGCAGGTCAGCTGGAGCCAGATAGCGTTCCACCAACAAGACCCGAACATCTAGAACCTCCTACAGAAGCATCTTCAACAGTTTGAATTAAGGGACAACATTGTATGGTCCCACAACAATCAACCCTGGGCTAAGTGGAGAATTTGGATACCCAAGGACCTGCAGGTAGGCATCTCCAGGCACCATCACGACCACCTCAAAGTGGGTCACCCGTGAACCCAGGAACCCAGGAAACGCTAGCTGACATTGATGTGCGCAACATATGGGATTGTATGAGCAGGGATGTTCGGCAATATGTCCACAGCTGTGAGACATGTTACAGGGGCAAAGCATACCCCATGCAAAAACCCACCTTCAAACATAGATGACTACGCACACCATGGATGCACATCACACCTGACTTAATGGGGCCGTATCCCTGAAGCACCAAGGGAAACTGCTATCTGTTAGTTGTGACTGACCAATTCTCAAGATGTGTGGAAGCTTTCCCCTTGCCCAGCCAGGAAACCCACCACATCATTGGAAATTTTGAAACCAAAATTTCCTCCCACTGTGGTTACCCACAATCCATCCTCATGGACAATGAACCCAGTTTTCAAGCTGAAAATGGCACACGGCCTGCAACGAGTGGAGGGTCGAAACTGGGAAGACTCCTCCCTTCCACTGGAAGACTCCTCCCTACCACACACAAGCCAACCCCACTGAGCGGAGGAACCAGGAGCTAAAGAAAAACCGCCATCTCAGTGTGAGAGAAGACCACAGGCACTGGGATATACATATCCCAAAAATCCTCCTTGCCCTGTGAATACGTACAAACGAGGCGATAAATACCAGCTCCAGCAAACTCCTTCTGGGCCAAACTCTCCGGCACCAAGGGGATTAGCAATGGGATAGTGCACCAACCAAAATGCCTTGTCCTGAGAACGTCCAATTAGCTGCCCCGGGCCCATGTGGACAACACACGGGACTCCCAACAGGCCTACATAACGAAGAAATACCCACAACCTCGCACTGGCATCTGAGCCTTTAGTATGAGTGAAGCAGTACTCCTGCGCAACCACCCCCCTGAGCGAAACCAGCAATCAGTTCAGCATGGGCCTGGTCGAGAGATGGGAGCGCCCATATAAAATTGTAGGACATCATGAGAATGTGTATTATGTACTGGGCGGAAGACCACCGAGGATGCATTTGCAATGCCACAAGGGGGAAAATTCAGCCCGTTGTTCTTGACATCTGTATAATGACGTAGCCTTGAATATTGAGTAAAAATGTGTATGAGTTACTTCTTTAGCACTGATTCAAATCAGTATCTTACACATAAAAAAGGGAGAGGTCATACATCAAGACTATGTATGGCTCTGGCAGTCTCTCTGCAGGTTATTTTCTTAGTAGTTTGGTAAAACTTATATTGTAATCTTGTTAATGACAAAACTTTGTATGTACTCCGTAAAATCATAGCAGTTTACTTTCCTTTTTAAACATAAATAAAGTTACTGTACATGAACAGTCATTTTAGAAGAAAAATAAGGGGCCATCAGACACAAATTCTTGCAAAAACTTAATTTTAGCATGAAAAACGTAAATAAATAATATATATTTAACTGAAAGTAAAATTTAAATTCTAAAATACTTATTTTATTTATATACATATTATTGAATTGAAAGTCTTGTCTAGCTATTTCAATAATAGACCACTTGACCCTATTAAGTTTTACACATTTACTATTGTGGTACTGTTAATAATTTGCATGCAGGAAACTTTTCTCATGTACTTATTATTTTTTATTATTGCCAATTAGTCCAGAAATATTCATATAAGTTTACTCTATGTAGATAAAGAGACTTGCTTTTCCTAGTAGCTACGTAGCTGGATAACTTGGTTTGCTAATGTATAAAATAAAGGGCAGTGTAATGCTATAGTACTGTCTCAGAAATAGCTTTCTTGGATAGCTGCAATGTAAGTTCTCATATCTGAAAGCTATTTTCCCAGAAATTCATATGTTACTTTATAATGTTACCAATTCCAAAAAAACAACAGTTTAACTAAAATTCCCCTCCTCCTCCTCATCCGTCCTGGTGTTTCAGCAATAAGATGCCTGAACTACAGGCCTACATTTTAATACTGTTGTAGAGTGGTGGCTGATTGATTGTATTTAATTTTTGTGTATTCATGTTTATTGGGCTTTTTTTTAGGTTTGTATGGTAATCTCAAGTAACATGGGAAGAGTATATCGTCCCAAAAATTGTGATCACTTGATTCTTTTTTTCAAAGATATCAATTTGGCAAGACCAGACAAGTGGGGAACTTGTATGCTTATTTCATTTCTCCAGCAGGTATGTTAAAAGTTTACTGTGAGTTGAGGTTCAGGTTTTCACAGCCATTGTCTGAATCTTCTTGACTCTTGGGATTCAGCCATATTGTAATCATAGAGAATTTTTTTAGACTGTAACATGACTGAATCCCGAAAGCCAAGAATATTTATTTCTAGTTATTTTGCAGTTAAGTACTAAACATAGGTGGAACTACTAACATCAGCGTCTTTGAGGTAAATATTTAAAAGTAGCTTTGCAGTAGTGTGCATACTTTGTAAGTAAAAAGGAAATGCAATTTTAATATTCACATAATGTGATTGGGTTAAATTACTAAAGGTTTGTAGTACAGAAAAATTAACTCCGTTTTGTTGCTCTTTTATGTGATCAGTTGTTCATGTATATAGACATGTGCAGAAATGGCAAAGGAAATTAGAGAAAGATATAAATTGTGAGACGTGCGATGGCCTTGAGAAGGAGCAAGTTGACGTCTACCAGGTTTCTTAATTTTGTGTCAGGCCAGATACAGGATCGTGGAGGGGGAGGGGGAAGACCGTAATGAGGCGGTATCTGCAATATTTGACACTTGGCCTTGATTGTGCCTTGAATAGAGTCGGGTAGGTAGGTTGCCGGCTCAGGACAGAGTCTAGCTGGACTAGACTGGGCTTACAGATATTTGATGTTGGCGGGGCCTCTGGCTTACCTCTGACGTGCCTTATTGCAGTGGGTCGAGCGCTCGTCAGCATAGGTCCTGTTTGTGGTCTCCTGACCCAGCTGGCTGATGGTGGCGGCATCTGCTGTCAGTAGGACAGCAGATGCCCGCTGTCAGTGGCTGGCTAGGGTGGTCCGGTGTCATCTGCGGGTTCAACGCATAGTACCAGGGGCAGACCCAGGAGGAAGTACTGGATGGTGGGGTGAGCAGCTCTGGGGATCCTCACTAAAGAGTCATACAAGTTTAGGGGGAGGGGGGGACTGAGAGGTGATGCCTCAATAGTTGACTGGTAGTGTGAACTCGTACCTGGGGATTAAGCAGCTGAAGGTTGGGGAACTGTTGGTTAAGCAGTGCTTGTTTCTCGGCGAGGATAGCAGCTGCCCTTCTGTCGCTCCACCTACTTCCCCTTCTGTGGGTGAACAACATTTACAAGGGAAAGGTACTACAGTTCACATCCACACTTGGGGGGGGGGGGGGCAAGCAACGATACCCCTAGCTGAGTGCAACCCAAAAGGGGGTAGATCTCTTCTTGTAAGGCGTGGCACTCCTTTCACCAGGTCTATGCATGGTGGATGGAGTGGGTTAACTGACAAGGGTGATCTAACCTCATCGTCATCTGTCTTTCTAGTGGTCGGGGCCCTACCATACATGTGCACCAGGTACCTTTGAGTACCTGGTTCACAGTATAGGTGGCCGTCTAATGTGTGGTGTTTCGGGTGACGTACGTAAAGTCCCTTTCATGGGACAGGCCACAGTTCTACTCTAGATTCTGCAAATCATTTCACAAACCGCGGTTCCCTTCCTCTCCTGTATGTGGTGACACCAGGAAGGACTACGTACAGTTAATTCAAGAAGGAACAGACAATGGTTAGACTGTGAACGTGTTTCATTATGTCCAGAATATAACACGGTGTCGCATACTCTCCTGCTGTAAATAAGTACACTGATTAACTTACGGAAGGTGAAAGCAAAAGACCAATGAAGAAGCCTGTCAGCTGGAAGAGGGTGCTTGAAGAGCAAGAGCAAGAGCAACACATTAGGTAGCCATCAGAACAACTGTACCCTAACTGAAGATTTGTTTTCCTGAAGGAACTTGAGATGGGATATGAAACGACGACTCTTCAGGGATGCATTGCATGCTGAAGAAGTCCGGTGTTAGGTAACTGGTGATAGCAGGTACTTTTCTCATGAGGCAGAGGTGAATAGACAGAGCAGAGAGCCTTAGCACAACTGGTGCTAAGGCGAGCTGCTGGTATCAACTGATGTTCTGCGGCAGTACAGGACCCTTTGTACACCTGCCCAGAGGTTGTCTCAGGTTCCTTCCGCCTTCAGGCGGCTTTGGCGGGGTGACTCCTCCCTTTGTAGGCGGCGCTGCAGTGGCTGTGATCTCTCTGGGAATGCTTGAAGCAAGGTTTTCCTCCTATGTGGGTGGTATCCTCTGCTCGATCGTAGGGGCAACTTCACTCGCATTGTCAGCTGGTCTCCCTACTCACGGGATTGTGTTAGGTGGGGTCAATTTATGTTACTCTCTTTCTTGAGGTGCATTCTGCTCTCCAGGCATCCGCTTTGTCTATGAAGGCAGAATGCTGGCCTGGATGGCTGCCATTCAGAATATGTATCTCTCCTGGGGCACATGACACGCACGTGATATGAAGTTGCAACAAAAAAGAAATATGTAGAGTAACTTTGCGTCACGCATCAATCCCCCCCCTTCTTCTCTTACGACGTAGAATCATTATGTTGAATTTAGGTGGCTGGGTGGTCGGACTGTCGCCTTAATGTTGGCGCCATTTACTTTTATCTTTGCCACTTTTCTGTATGCTCTCCTGGTTGCTCTGTCTATCTCTCCCGGTCGGGTCCCATGGCAGGTGACACGATAATGGCTTCTTCTGGGTATATCCCAGGAAGATGTACCGTAATATTCTACCTGTTAGTTATGATGTTGACAAGGAAGATAAAGCATGGTGTGTTAAAGTATTAGGTGCTAAAGAGAGTTATATTTTGGTGTCTTTTATGTTTCGGTTAGGACTTCAAGGAATTACTGCTAAATCTGGAAGTGGTCTTTTGGAATTATGGTTCTTCAGAAGAACTTATTATACCAAGGAGCCTACAGCTAAGGATTTGAACTACATTGATGCACGTGATATAATTTGTTAGAAAACTGTTCCAGTTCATGAAGGTGTTGTTAATCAGACTGCTGTTATTAACATGTATTCCACACCTGTACTGTTCTCTTGTAAAAAGGTTAAGATGGATATTAGAAATTAGATTTGGTTGTACAGAAAGTTGGTTGGCACTACTGGTAATATGCATAGACTTGGACACATTGAGGTTACAGAATGGGCCTGCATAATCCACACTGCCTCAGTCTGTGACGGATGGTACAACGAGCATCCAGTATCCAGTACTTCTGTCTGAGTACTGAATGAACGAAAAGAGGACCTGCATGGAGATGTCTTTTATGCACATAGTCAATCAGCAATAATGTAAAATGATGCTTGGCTGGAAGTAACAGTGTAGGTTTTAGCTCGTAACTTTGACCTGAATGTTGCAGGTGCCTTCCCACATGCAAATTCCCATTATCATCATCAACAAATGGATTCAATCCACATAACTTATCTGTAAGTGTTTTCCCTGTCTGCAGAATTTGAATTTCTCTTGTGAAGCTAGAGGCCTGAACAATTTTAACCAAAGAGAGAAGGTCATGCTGCAATTCTATAGTGGTATGTCGTCTGGCACGTCTAAAACGTCACCGGAAATTGTGCACAAATCGAAAACAATATGGTACAATCCTCTGCTACTGAGTAAATGAGGAATACTTGACAAAAGGAAAATTATCCACTTCCTTTAGTGTCACAGAAAATACTTGCCACTGTTTTTCAGACTCCACGGCTTCCAAGTTTAAGCCAGGGTCACCATCCTAGCTGTTCCTCTTCAATGTTAAATGCTGAGTCAGCCAAGGTGACCCGTGCCACCATAAGTGGTGATCAATGAGTTCACATGGCATCAATCCACGGGATGCATAGTCAGCAGGATTCTCGTCCAATCGCATATGGCCCCAGCAAGTCGTGAGCACCAGGAACTGGTTCTCAGAGACTCAATTCCACACAAAGGTTTTGCATTCCTTGCATGCTGAATGAATCCATGCTAAAATCACAGTAAAATCAGACCAAGCAAACAATTCAAATTCCAGGAGAAGGGGATGTAAATGTCATTAACAATTTTCATCAATCTGGCAATTAACTGTGCTGCACACAGTTCTAGTTTTGGTAAGATGAGTGCCTTCAGAGGTGCTACCTTAGATTTTGCACAGACTAGAGACACTATCAACTGATCCTTAACATCTGCCCGCAGATAAACAACCACTGCATACCCTCTATCTGATGCATCTGCAAACTCATGCAGTTCAAACTTCCTTGCTCATGAGCGGGTTACACAATGTGGAACTATCACCTTTGAAAGTACGTCCGATTCTGCTTTATAGACGTTCCATTTTTTCACCAAGGTATCAGGAGGAGTGTCATCCCAACCCAGCTGCATGACCAGAGCTGCTGAATGAATTGCTTAGCGAACAACACAACGTGAGTGACCAAACCCAAAGGATCAAACATTCTAGCTGTAGTGGACAATACTGATCTCTTTGTACATGAAGCAAGTTGGAAAAAATATGAAAAGCAATCTACATTAGAGTTCTACAACAGTCCCAATACCTTGATTGTGTCATTTTCCGGAATAGAAAATGAACCAGAAACTCACGACTGATCTGGTAAGAGAATCTGACTTGTTATTATAACATTATTATACAAGCCCATTTGTGAAGTGTAAAGCTGACTGATTTGAAAATACGAGTAAGTTCATGCTGCAAATTAATGAATTCTTCAGCAGAGTTTGTTCCTTTTAAGATGTCATCCATGTAGACATTCTGCATGATTTTTTGAGCTGCCTTTGGAAAGTTGTCTTTTTCATTCAGTGCTAACTGGTGAGTGACCCTAATGGCCTGATATGTAGATGATGAAAGACCAAAGGTCACAGTGTTCAACTGGTATTCAGACAGTGGCTGATCAGGGGAGAACCTCCAGACTATTTTTTGATAGTGGTGATCGTGAGGTTACAAGAGTATTTGACCATACATTTGTCGCACATCTGCAGTGAGTGCTACCAAATAAAAACAAAAATGAAGCAGGACTGTCATTAGATCAGGCAGGAGCTTTGGGCCAATGAGTAAGTGATCATTGAGAGACTCACCTATGCTTGTCTGGGCTGATGCATCAAATACTACCCTCAGTTTGGTGCTTGCACTATCAGGATGAGTGATACAGTGGTGTGAAACAAAATAACCTTTAGTACTGATGCATGACATGTTGGCAACAATGGTAATTAAACAATTTCAGCTCATCAATATAGTATGCATTGCATGTGATTAGAGTGAAGTTTGTCATTGTTGGCTGCCCCAGACTTCAAACTTGTACTGTTTGCCACTGCAAGAATGGACATTCCAGCCAGCAACTTGTATTATTCACCAGCCCACATAAGTTATGCACCCAAAAGCACAGAGTACTACTGCCCACTGCTAGATGGCTCCTACATTATGTTACGACACTGTCTTCCATCCTTCTCCAAGCTGGCTAGTGACGTCACGCCAGAGAAGCTATTCTTTCGTCATCAACAATGATGTATATGTAGTTGCGGCCTTGACCCTTACACTACACTAACACTGGAATAATTTATGTACATTGTCACTTGTTGCTTGACGGAGCTCTTATGGCTGACTGCCCTTCATTTAAGTATGATCACCCTTTTTATCACGGTTTCGACCCATGCACTGTACTTACTTTGTAATTATTTACAATTTATTGTTGCGGCACTCACTGGCAATCACTGTCATTAGTCATATATTAAGCTCTTATGGCTTTCTTTCCCCCCTTTTTCGCACTGTTTATTGGTTTGGGTTCTTGGGGGTGGCACGCACTTTGCGGTTGCTTAACTCCACGTGCTATGGGTACATAAAGCTCCAGGTGGGTCACCACGTGGTTTTATGGTACCGGCCAACTTGACCTTGAAGGGTGGTGTGGCAAGTTTGCAGTGGCAGCTCTTGTCTCTGGGTTGGTTCAGCAGGATGCAAGTGTTCGGCATCACTCCCTGCTGGTGCGGACTTTTCTGTCTTGGATTCAGGCACCACCTGCTGCATCACATTGCCATCTGGCACACAGTCACAGCTGGTATCATCCTTCTGGGCGTGGATAGTCGAGGGCAGGGTTTTGGTGGCAACCCCCACCTTAACTGGGGGTGCTGACTTATCCATCCGGGATTCGAATTCCGCCTGCAGCATCACGTCGCCGCCCTGCACACCATCATAGCTGGGCTCATCTTCCTCGGCATTGGTAGTCTAGGGTAGGAGTATGGTGGTAACCCTCACCTCGATTGTGGGTTTGGATTCATCTGTCCAGGGTTCGGATTCTGCCTGCAACATCACGTCGTCATCTGGCACACTGTCACAGCTGGGCTCATCCTTCTGGGCATTGGTATTCGAGGGCAGGGTTTCGGAGGCTACCGCCACTTCGACTGTGGGTTTGAACTCATCGCTATGGGTGCAGATTCTGCTGGCATAATCACATCATCCTCCGGCACACCATCATAGCTGGGCTCATTCTTGTGGGCGTTGGTAGTCAAGGGCAGGGGTTTGGTAGCGACGCTTGCCTCGACTGTGGATGCGGACTCATCCGTCCAGGGTCGGCCTCCGCCGGCAGCATCGTGTGACCATCTGGCACAGTGTTACAGCTAGGTCTGTCCCTTTGGGTGAATTATTCAAGAGATGACAAGGGGGGTTGGATCTCTCCCTCTTCTGTCAGCTTCTCCATCGTCAAGTCCAGTCTAGGAGGCTCACCCAAGTGTTCCCAGTCCTTTGAACTGCTTCGCTCAAGGGTGCCTCTTTGCTGGGCATACCTGAAGAGGTGGAGGGGAGTGATCGTGAGGAGGGCATACCGGGCTAATGGGAGGTATGTCCTCAAGGGCACGGCTCTCCCTTGTGGCATCTTTTCCAGCTCCTTCTCTTCCTCGATTATGGTGTGCTGGCCTTTGGGTTCGTGGTTGGTTATGGTTCTTGGCTGTCTGGGTCCAGGCTGCTGGAAGGAGATCGATTTGAGCTCAGCTGGGATGTTTCGTACATTGATGTCAGGGTCTTCGGGTTTGGCTTTTGGTCTTCAGCTTCCGCGGTTGACTTGGGGATGGCTGGTGCACTTTCACTTACAGCTGTTGGAGGTGGATCGGTTGTTCCAGAACCTACTTTGGGGTAGGGGGGATGCATCTACCTGGCTACCCTCCCAGTTGATTGTCATGCCCCCTTTTCCTCCAATATAGATGTGGCATTGCCCAGAATCTAGAATGCACTGCTGCTGTTGCAGCCAGGTTTTCCCCAAGATAATCTTTTCCCCAAGACCATCTTTTCCCCAATGTGTGGGGCTACTAGGAACTCTACCTGGGTGGTTTTGTGGTGAACTCAGATCATCAGCCTTATTTCCTCCTCTACTTGGAGGACGTGTTCGGGTTGAGCCATCTGAACCCTTTTGTCGGTGAATATCAGAGGGGCGTGTTGGCGGGGTGTAAGCAGGTCGCCCCAGATCAAGTTGCTTGTGGTTTCCGTATCTACCATCGCAGCAGCAATTTGTAGGTTTCCCATGATATCAATATGGGGTGCGTCAGGGGGATAGCACACTTTGGTCAGCATCTAAAGGGTGACATTGGCGCTCCCCCTTCCCTCGGCATAGAGCTTTCTGCCTCTCTCTTTTTGTAGTGCTGGTTGTCAGCTCGCTTCTGTAGCATGGCTGGTGTGGCATCACGTATATTAAACCATCACTCATTATTCTACCATTCTTTTATTTTTACCATTTAATAGTTACCATCATAAATTATTTAAAATCAAAACTAAATTTTAAGAACATCGGAAGCTTCAGAAGCTTACATAGACCTTATTTACTTAAACATGTAAAAATCCATTGTAATTTTTGGTAATTATTTTTTTTCTTACAGCTTATTACATATAAAGGTTTCTATGATAGCAATCTGGAATTTGTGGGCCTTGAAAATGTTCAGATTGTAGGAAGTATGACAGCAGATGGAGTGGGTCACAATCTTACTACAAGATTTACTTCCATTTCTCGTATTTATGTGATCAAGTAAGTAGAGTGGTAAATTTTACTTTGTTGTGACATTAATCTCCATTGCACTAAACTTATGATAAAAGAATTTAATTAAAAATTTTATTTCTTGTTGTGTAGTTCTGATATTTGATATGGTTCTTATGTACAGCTATCCTGAAAAAGAGCAGCTCAAATCAATTTATAACATTTACCTTTCACACATAATGAGCAAGTGTTTGCCCACACATCCAGTGTGGAAGTCTGCAGCTAAGATTTCATCTCTAACATCATCCATGATCTCTGTTTATGAAGAGGTAAGAATATGACATCCTGTTGGGCAGTGTTACAGAGTGGGAGCACCTGCAGGAAACCCCACCGCTCCACGACAGTGACCTTCAACTCCCATTCCTTCCATTCCTCTCATTTAAGCAAAATGAGTTGTACCAAAAACCTTCAAGCAGGAGAGTTTAAATATCAAGAGTACAAACAAATAACGCAGTTGCAATAAATTATGACATTTCATCCATCCCCTGGTATGAAATGGAATACAAGATAATCAACCCCCAAAATTGTGAAAAATTATTCAACAAATTGTTAGTTTTCTTTTCCTTTATCTTCAGGCTTATTATGGTTTTTTTTTTTCTCCTTTTTTCTCATGGACTGCCCATATCAAAAATACAAGTATTATAAAAATACAAATAGCCAAACAGGCTTTTAAATACATTACAATAATAATGTTTGCTATGAAAATTACATGAAGTTATATTTAATAATGGGCCACCAATAACAATACATACGTAGCCCAAATATTGTAACATTGCAAAATTACAGAATATAAGAAAAACTTATCTTAAAATAGTTCCCTATACATGCAGTATAAGATATCCTCATCAAACATGTCAGTATATGCCTTCTGCCAAGTCATAATGTTCTCATCATGGGTCGCTATCCATTCTCTCTCCAAAGGCAAAAGAAAACCCCTTTTATAGTCGGGAAACACGTTGACGAAGATATTGAGGAACATCCCAGAAAGTTTCATTGGTTTGAGTCCAGTAACATTCAAATCCTGATGACGTTGAAGGTAGCGTCGGATGGTTGCTAGATGCCATCCATACACATTGGAAGGAGGGGGGCATCATCGTGGTGAAGGGTGGTGGCAGCTTTGATGAGCCTCCACACCAACAGTCTGTGCTTGCCTGCCAAGCTACGCATCCACGTCGGTACCAACATCCACGATAACTACGTTGAATGAGTTACCAACATGGTAAGCCTCAGCTCCCTCGTTGATCTATCCCCATGTTAAGGCGTATAATTTTCTGTCCTGATATTAATGCTGGATGCATGATTTTCCTGCACCATTCCAGCAGTTGTATAGTAATTAAGTGTTCTGCCTACCTGCAGCCCGTGTACAAATTCGAGACCTCGGAAAACACCTGTTTTAGCTGTTCTCATACCTAAAAAATGCTCTATAGAGTTGAAATGAGAATTTAAAATTTTTCTTTGGACTCAAAACAATTGTTAAATATTTTTAGTGTTCAGGCACCACTGCAAAATATTTAAAAAAATCTCAATTAAATGTGTTTTACCAAACTTCTGCAACGCAGTTTATGTGCCAAGTAGGTGGAGCCCTTAATTTATATTTCTGTGGCTTTTATAATGTACAATACCTCGAAAAAAACAAGTGCTTTTAAGTTATTTTTATCATGACTAAGTATAAATATTATTTATAAAAAAATTATTACTTTAAATTATTGCTGTTTTTACATTATTCATGTAGTATTATTCAGTATTTTTTTGCAGGTAAAAACCACTTTCACAGCAGTTCACCAGAGTCACTATCTATTCACGCCACGTGATGTGACATGCTGGTGTTTTGGCCTGTACCGTTATGACTTCAAAGATGCAGATGAATCTGCTGGTGCAGTACTAGAAGTAAGTTTTTGAAACTTATTTCAGTGTTGTGTTCTCTTTTTAATGTTTAATTACTGTACACTAAATAATCTTGTCATGTTTACTGATTCCAGGCTGTTATATATGAAGGAATGAGACTTTTTCGTGATAAACTTGTGTCTGTGAAGGAGCAATCAAAATTTGATGATATCATTAATAATATTTTCAAGTCCCATTGGACCATGGAAGCTGCATCTCAATTTGTGTCAGGTGAGGTGATGAAAATTTATTCATTTAAAAAAAAAAAAGTGCGTTGAAAACCAGCTGCTGCATAGTATTTACATAAACATACATTTAAGTTATTTTTTTCGAATTGGTGAACTATAAAACAATGTGGGGAAAAATTATTATATTAAACATGTATTGTGTATATGCTTGTCTTGGTGAGCTGTTGTGAATTTTATTTCTGTGCCTTGGAGGTAAAGGACACTATTGTAACGAACTAAAACTGTGGACTATAAACAAAAAATATGTAGTGATGCGAACACAAAAACACCAACTAGCAGTGAGGCTGCCTGATGGCAGTACTCACCACCATGATGATCCACGAACAACAAACTAGTTTCCTGCTGCCAACCCAGGGTTACCAACTCTTAGCATGCCGCACTGGACGAAGTGCTGCCAAATGCAAATCCACAGTGATGGCAGGGCGGGAAGTTCAAATTAAGAATACGTCTGACACGTACGAGAGCAAGTCACTGATACACCAAAATGTTGAATACACTCGAAAATACTATAATTACATATTTACAAGTTCAAAAATTCCACCCACCTTGAAATGTCTCGTTTCAACACACCAGTAATGGGAAAAGCTTTAGAACAGAGCACTTGAGTTGTCCGGTGGATGTGTGCACAGTGGCCACTTTTGCTACACCATCCTTTCCAGGGTGTAACTCCAGGATATGCCCCAGGCGCCACTCTACAGGTGGTAGTCTATTTTTTTTCAACAGCACTAACTGATTGGGGGCAGGACCAGTTTCCTGCTCGTGCCACTTCTGCTTCTGTTGAAGGATGTGCAAATAGTCTCTGTGCTAGTGATGCCAGAAATCATGCTGTATCTGCTCAACAAGTTGCCACTGCTGTATACTGTTTAGTTGGACATTTCCAGGGTCAGACTCTGGCATAGCTGCTAATGGCTCCAGCATGAGAAAGTGACCCGGTGTTAGAGCACTAAGTTTGTTTGGGTCACTGCTTAAGGGACACAATGGCCTGGAGTTCAGGGTCGCCTTCACCGGAACCAGTACATTGTACAGTTCTATGAAAGTTGGAACTTGTTCACCCGCTTGCAACGATGAAAAATCACCTTGTACAAGTGAATCTTGAATGATTTATCCTAAGCCTCCCAAAGACCTCCAAAGTAAGGAGCTGCAGGGAGGTTAAAATGTCAGGTGACACCAAGCTGAGACACAGCTTCAATAATGGCTTGCTGATGAGCAGAGGATGGCAAGAGCTGCTGGAGTTCCTTAAGACAATTTTAGGCCCCAGCAAAGTTTGTGCCACAATCTGAATAAATGTCGGTAGACCTACCTGATCTGGAAATGAATCACTTGTATGCTGCCAGGAATACCTATGTCGATATATCTGATGCCAATTCAACATGAATGGCCTTGGCACAACAGACAAAATTACAAAAGTATGTCTTCAAGACAGCGGCCCTGCGAATTCAAGCGAGTTTGATTGAGAGTGGCCCAGCATAATCGACACCTGACTTTACAAATTGCTTGACCTGCTGTATCCTCATTGCTGGAAGATCTCCTCTTCTAGGCTGATTTGAAGAAGGTCTCTGCCTGAAGCAACACAAACAATAATGCAAACAATGAGTGATGGCATCCTTATCTGCCAGAATCCAAAACTGCTCCCTAGGAATGCCTCTTAAGTGTGTGCGCTCCAGGATGGTGATTTTTTCCTTGATAGTGAGTTATGATGAGGTTAATTAAAGGATCACTTTTTGGAAGCAGCAGTGGATGTTTATGTTTAAATGGAACAGAAGCTTGGGTCAGTGTGTTGCCCACCCTAATCAACCCAAGCTCATCCAAATAGTGCACTTATTTCCTTATTTGAGGAGGTGTGCAGTGATTCTTCTTTAATGCAGAAATGTCTGCCATGAATGAATTAGCTTGAACACGAAGAAGCCAAAATCTTATGAGCAGATTGAGCTTTAAGGGTGTGAGGTTTCCCGTTTAGCACATTGAATGAAAAACACAACAGTTGTAAATGAAGCGTAAAACAAACCCTGTAACTCTCAACAACTTGGTCAGACGACTGAACTGATTCACCAACAGATTTTTGTCCCAGTTTTATGTCACAGTTTCTAACATCACAGCTTTCTGTTCAAGCAAGACTGGACCACATGAGCAGCATCGTGTGACCTTGAAGGCCAATGCTCCATTTGCTCTCGTAGCCATGATGGACCTGTCCTCCACAAGAGGTAATCTAACAGCTAAGAAGGTAAGAGCCCACGTGAAGCACAATCTGCAGGATTGTCTTCAGACGACACATATTTCCACCAGGATGGGTGTGTTAGATCTTGCAATTCACTTACTATATTGGCTACAAAGGTCTTCAACTGATGTGGGGAGGAGTTGATGCAGGCCAGTACAACTTGGAAATAGATGATAAGCATATATGCTTGGGATAGGTCACAACAAGATTTAGCAAACATGCCAACATTAGAGCACCACACATCTCCAAGCTAGGTAATGACTGAACATTGGTAGATACTACATTGGACTTGCCAACGAACAGCAGAGTGCTGATTTTATCACCAGGACTCAAGATGCACAAGTAAACCATCGCTGCATATCCAATCTCAGAACTGTCTGAGCAACCATGGACGTCATACACACAACCATCAGAACCCTTTATGCAGCAGGAAATAGCAATAGATGACAGGCAGGGAAGTTCCTGTTTGAAGTGTCGCCATCTCTCTGCAAGATCAGAGGAGAGATCAGCATCCCAGTCAATAGTTTGCAGCCAGAGGATTTGTAGATAATATTTAGCGAACATTGGGAAAGGACTGGGCCACCATTGAGGATCAAAAATAGGTGCACTTGTAGAAAAGATGGTTTGTTTAGTGTTATGATCAGAGCTGCCTTGAACTTTGTATGCAAAGGTGTCAGATACTGGGTTGTATTGCAGCCCCAAGACCTTGACAATTACCTGTGCATCAGGATCCAGGCTGAACAACTGGTGTCTAAACATATCCTGGGGGGGGGGGGGACAATCAAGAAGAACGCATCACCTTGCACCATATTTATGCATCTTTGTGCCACCTTGAGAATTCAGAGAGCCTGGCCAGGAAAAACATATTGGTGTGAAAACGCAGGTTTACTGACATGTCTTATACAACAGCACACTTTTCAAGCATTAGTTGTAATTCAAATAACTCACAAAAACACTACCCCAATACATAATTCCTACTTATAGATGGTGAACGACTTTCATAACTCAAAACAATTTCTTTCTACAATGGCTCATCCCGTGGTCACACAGCTACATAAAAACAAAAATTCTAAAAAGCAAATTTCACTTGGAATGACAATGTCATGCTGTTTTGAAGAAGTTCTGTATATATTTTCGTGAGATGTGTTGCTGAATTCAGTTTTGCTCATGTTAATGTATAATTTTATGTCTGCTTTAGAAAAATTGTGTTTACAATTTATTAAATCTGTACCAGATTTTGTAACAGTAAAAATAAGAATGTAATTAATGTATACTTGTTTTTTTTTCTAGGGAAGTTCTTTGTAACTTCCGGAGCAGAACCCACTGCAATCACTAGTGCATTACCAAATGCTGGTAAACCATTAGGCAAGATGACTAAAGATGACTGGGCTGCCACTGTCGATCAGAGCATAGTGAAGTTTGGTTAGTGATTCATTTTTTCCCCAATGTATGACCACTATGTACAGAGCTTGCTTCATGGCTGTAAGAAACAAGGTTGCCCATATTTTGAGGCCAGGGAAGTGGGGACAAATCATGTTTAATAATTATAAAACTAATCTTTTTTTGTTTAGGCTTCAAATTAAATATTAGTAAAAGATATTGACGATAAAGTGAACACTTTTGAAATCAAGGTTTAAACAGTCACTGCCGCTACATGCTTGTATTTTAACATGTGCACTGAGTGGCATCCGCCTGGCTGGTCAGGTAGGTAATGACAGAGGGAAAGTAGTTCAATGCTTTAACGTTGAATTAAAAACGTCAGGTAAACATTTGTGAATGCTGAAAAAAAATAATGTGACTTTCTGTTTTTTTTTATTTATGTTAAGTGTAAGAATAGGAACATTCGTGAAATATTTACTTTCCTAATCATTTCATGTTTTAACTCGGATGATGCATGGATAAAGTGGTTAGGTCCATGGTAGTGTTGATTTTTACATGTGGGGAAAGAATATGTAATATGTGTACAAGTAGATATCAAGCAGGGCTTCCAAAAGTTCTCAGTTTACTGTCAATTACCGTAATAACATGTACCCAGTGCAGTTGCAATAAAGAGCTACATGCAATCTGTTTTAGTGTAAAAAATTAAAGAATACCACAAAATACCAGACAAAACACTTTAGTTTGAGTGGAAATGGGGCTGAGAGACGGGAGGCTGAATGCTGCTGGTGTAGAATGGGTGTTGCTCTCTAGCGGCAAGCAGAGGCACTAGCGTGGCCATCCTGGAAGGCAGCGAATCTCAGCCAAGAGTAAAGTCCCATGTTGGGGATAGGGCAACATTGTGATGTCTTCTGAGAGTTTCAGCGAACAGTACAGTATTTTCAGCCACAATTTTTACAGCCACCTTCCTGTAGTCTTGCATGACGTACATCAGCGTACCATGTAGGCACATGACCATTGTATTGTTTAGGAGTAATTACTGTCCCTGTTGTGAGTTGCTTGCTCAAAGATGGGGCAAAGTCGAAAAGTAGAGTGCGCAAAAAGCATCAGGCGTGAAAATACAGGAAACATTAAAATAATTTTAGTACAGTATAACCTCATTAATTTTAAGTGCTCGGGACCTAATTTTTCGACTTCGAATTACATAATTTTGAATAATCGAATTTAAAAAAAAGTTTGTTTATGTGTATTAAAGTAATGCGCATCTTCCCTTTCCAAAGTAAACACAACTATGGCCCCGTGAATAACTACCCTTTCGAAGTTACAACCCTGTTTAGGGGAACCATAAAATTTTTGGTTTTAAAAAGGCAAAAATTTTAAGGAAATAGCCCAAAAAATAAGTTTGTTTCATTTATCTTGGTTATTAATTGTATATTAACGTGCAGTAAAATATAGATGTTGTAATTGTTGCCTTTAATTGCTACGCCAAAAATATAAAAAACAAAAAAAAAATGTTAAGGTTTGGTTAAAAACTTCAGCAGTGGTAGCTAGAATCCTTTTGCTCCCTCTACTATGAATGCACTTCCAGCGAATGTTGTCTCAATCCCACACTGAACTGACTGCCTGGCCGGCTAGCCAGGCGCTGGAGCAAAGTGCCATGCGTTTTTTTTTGTCCGAAGCAGCCCCTCCCTTTACTGTGTCTAGCCTCTGAAAAGGTGGCTCCTTTCTTCTTTGACTTTGCCCCTCCCCCCCCCCCCCCCCAGTTTCCCCGAATAGTCTACCCACCAACCTCTGTCCATCATACCTCCCCTTAGCCACTCCGCCCACACCGCTTCTCTCTCCTCCTCCTGCCATCCACCAGTCATGCCGCCCATACCGCTACTCTTCTTTACAATCTCCTACCTCAAGCCATGCCCACACTGCATCAAGCTCCCCCCCCCCCCCCCGCCTCATCAAACTTTTGACAACGCTCTAAGCCTTCTTCCATCCCCTATAGTCACGTTTCGTCTCTTTTTATTCTCCTTTCCCACTTTGTACATCTTCCTATCATCTGCATTCTCATCCATTTCTCCAAACACACCTCCCCATTTAAAGGCAACTGTCACAACAGACAGCCTGGAATTTTCTTTGTCCTACTCTCCCGACACGGAGAGGAGAAGAAAACCAGTCAACAGAAGTGAAAACTCTGGCACGATCAATGACATCACTGTGGCGGGCGGCGGCAGTGGCTGCGTCAGCTGATTGCCACGCCGCCACCCATTGCTATTTATGTGCGCGCACTTGCGACAGTGTAGGCGATGCATGTTTATTTTCATAATTATTATAGCTTTGATTAATTAATCTGAACTTCACATAAACTTTTAGATGAAATCCAACTTTGAATTACATAAAAGGCGAATTTCGAATTAACCAAACTTAAAAGCATATAAAATCCTATTCTTCCGTTTGGGAGCGAATAAACACTTTGAATTATGGTATATGATTTTGAATTAATTGACTTTGAATTAACAAGATTTTACTGTATTCACAAATGTTTTCTTACTTTTTAATTCAACATCAAGATATGGAACTACTTTCCCTCCATCGTTACCATCCTCACTGACCGGATGCCACTCAGTGTGCCCATTAATAGACATGCAGCTTAGGGCAATGGTATTTTCCAGAGATTGAGTTCAAAAGTGCTCACACTATCGTGGACAGCCTGTGCAACCATTGCATGATTAAAGATTGGGAAGTATAATCTAGATAATGCTTATATTTCAGTGTTTGCATGCAGTACTTCTAGTGAAGGCATGATCCAATTTACAATCATCTAAACTATTTAAGCAACTGTGTGAAAAATGTAAATTGACAAATCAACATAAAAAATGCATGGAAAAATTTTTTAAGACTGAACTAAGGCCTTTATTAGTAGTCAATAAAAGTCTAGTTTCTCATAATTGAGATTTTCCAGTGACTTGAGACCAGAAATTTGTGCACAGTTTTATATTTTATATGACATACTTAGTGAATACAAAAATTGATTTGCCTTGTTTTGTGTGTGAAATTAATTTTTGACATTTACAATGTAACGTGCAATGTGCACATGCAGCTAAACTGTAATGTGTCGCCCAGAAAATATTATTAACATATATAATTGTGTTGAGGATTGAGGTAGAGTCAGTACTTGCACTTACGTTCCACTTGTGGTCAATAATAGTAGAATGATAATGTCACACATTTAATAATACCATACGACAAATATGTGTTACTGCACGGCAATGGGTGACAGTATTACCATGTATAGCACAGGGACTGCAACCCTTTATACTGTCAAACCACTTTGTAAAGTTTCTTAAATATTCAGTGACATATAACTGTGTGTATTTACTGAATTATACAGTCTAAAGCAGGTACACACACTTCAACTTTGACTGGCTGTGTAGTACCACTGTTATGGCCAGTTAGTGTGCAAGTATTTATGTGATGAACTTTATTAGATTCTTCTCTCCAACAACTTGTCTGAATATTGATCACTCTTGACCACAAACATGTTAGGTGAAACAAGACCATAAAAAAAAACTCAATCTCAACTTTACATGTGTCGGAGTGTGTTATACCAAGACTGGAGTACTCATTCTGCCTCGTCCTTGTCTCGGCAGGCTGGAAGAGAACTTATTTGTATATGGAAACAACTCAAACGAACATGAAAATATTTGTATTCATTTAGCAAGTGATGATAAGACAACAGGGACAACAGGGTTGTTAAACTATAGAGATATATATTCCAATGAAACGTGAGTGGATTTATAATCAGATTTTTTAATTCTACTTTTTTGCTTTAATGACTTATTACGTTTTCTGAATTAACTACGTTAAAAACCGTGGTGGCAATATGCAACAGCTAATAAGACATGTGACACTCCTAATGCTGTTGAAACTGGCCATACCTAACCTCTTGTATCCCTGTTTTAATGTACGTGTTCGTAATTAAATGTCAAACTGAAGTTCCTTAGCACAATGTTTCTGTTTCTCAAAAAAAAAAAAAGTTGGTAGCAAAAATTCTATTCAATCTTGATTATAGTGTCTTAACTCAGTGTAGAACAAAACTCTTCATGAGTTAATCGTGAGCAAAATTTAAGCTGGGATAGTCTAGGTTGACAAAATACAACATGGCATCGCCTCTAGGGAAAAGCTTCTAGAACTGATAATGGCCGATGCTAGAATACCACTCGAATACCATTCTTAATTTGCGTATCTGGAGAGTAGCTGTGAAGTTTCCCTTGCTCTTGTTGATGAAGATTAACTTTATTTTGCAAACAAAACTCTGCAGATGGCTTTCGTAGGAAAATGTAGGACTGGGCGGGCGATTCAAACAATGCGTGGAGCCTTGCTCTTACACGTTACATCACCACTACCTTCTAAATACTAAAACCTAGCTAAGGGGCAATATTGCAGTTGCTGAACACTTAAAATTATTTCACATTATGCTAGGGGGAAGTATCTAACAACCTATCAGCTAAGTAAAAATCCTGCACTACGCCTACGTACAGGCTAGCATCCTAAGCTGTGTCTGCTCATGGTGGTGGTTACTGGAAGAGAGAGTGAGCATTAAGCTCATTTGGGTGGAGCTAACATAAAGGCCTATCATTCCAGCCAATCAGTAGTCGGGGTTCGAACCTGTGGGCTAATGGGGATGAAAACTTCCAAAATACCTCCCAAACAAACTACTTTCAAGCTCCTAATTGCTGAAAAACCTATAATATATGGTCTCTATAAAGATTAAAAAATATTAAAAAGTAAGAAAAGCTTACAAAATGAGACTGAAAAATGAAAATAAAATTACTAACATAAAAATTAATACAAATAAAAATTAATGAAATCTAGCTAAATTCCTATCGTAAACCTAGTAAAATTGCCACCATACATGTAATTTAAAATATCCTAATGTGATAAAAAATAATTAAAAACAAGTACAGTGCTGCAACTATGAAATTACATAAGTGACATGTGTAGAAACTGTGTTGATGCGTGACGTATCAGGAATATATACTCACTAGCTTGTTTTAGCAGAGGACATTCCAGTCTTTTTGGCTAGTTATTGAGCCAGGCACTTCTATGTGTGCAGGGGTTCGGTTCTGCCTGGGTGCGGGTGCCTTCCCATTGTACAAAACTGGCTGTGTGGCTATGCGGCAAGGCATGAAATCAGATGTGGGTAACACAATACGACATCTAGGTGCCACTACTGTCTTGGTTATACCTGTGTGACGGTGTACAGGAGCAGTGTTTATGCGATGTGAGACTGGTGTTGCTGAAGTGTGGTGATTGGCTGAGACCTGTGGCTTAGGCAGAGGAGTAGGGTGCAGGATAACTGTTACTAAGTAAGCGATAACTGGCATGGGTGCCTGGTCGGGTTGACTCGGCGACCCACCAAGGGTACTCCGTCGGGCTGGTCTTCTCTGGAGGGTTGAAGAGATCTCTTGGAACAGCTGCTTCCACCGGGTCTTGAAGATGGCGAAGCGCTTGCGCCTGAGCTTGAGGTGCTAAGTTAGCTATCTGTTTGACCAGGGAGGGCTGATATTTGTGCGTTCGACCAGATGCTGAGAGGATCTGGAGCACCTTTTATTTGAGACCCTTCCTCTGGGAGTAGTGCATTGGGAAGTTGATGTATCCTACTGCTACTGTACCACTTCCGTAGGCTCCTTGCGCAGTTTTGTGTATGGCACCTTATGTGGGCAGAGGACTGGCAGACACCTTATTCCCAAGTCTGGTAGAGACTGCAGTCCACGAGGGAAGTCAGGCCTCACCTTGTCCAAGGTCGCACACGGGTGTGTGCCTCTGTTCCAGTCTTCCTAACTTAGGGGACGTCAGACTCTTTTGGCGAAGACCACAGAGGAGAGGCAAGTGAACACCAAGTCAACAAGCTGTTTCCAGGACAGTGTATCTGTGTGGCTTCTCCTTTCCTTCAATCCCAAGGGGTTGATGGAAAGGGCTGCCAAAACTAGTGCGTGTGTGTAAAAATGAGTGTTTGGCTCAATATAGTTTAAATTCCCCAGGATCACCTGCAAACCTGTTACATGAGGGTAACTACGGAAAGGTGCTAAGTCTACAGGAAAAGTACTCAAATTAAAAGCTGACCCACGTTTTATTTTGGTAAAGGAAATAAACACGTGGTGAAAGTATCTTAGCTCCTGGTCAACACCGGGGATATCAGTCGGAAAGCTAGAACACAAGTTAGGATGGCCGGTAGAGGCGACCGGCGTACAACCAAGGGAATACAAGGTATGCTGCTGAAATTCTAAGTAACTAACTCTTTCATCGTTGTACATAATTGAAGTGTAGAACGACATAACGTAAATCTCTAACACGTAGTTGAGTGAACTAAGCAAGGTCGTGACAGGATTAGCCTTAAGAAATATTGTAAGGATGTGTCCGCTACAGATATATCCATAACTGCAGGATGAAAATGAAAAAGGATTTGCGGGGTATGTAGCCAGGAGAGCTCCTAACTGTCGTAACTTAACCCTATTGCAAGCATAGCTTAAGCAACATAAATGGGGTTTAGTGTCCAAGCAACGGGTGCTGGAGGCTAATGTAGATGGGTCAATTCCTGAGAAGCAAGCAATAGAATGAACCAAGTTCAATCTGGTTGGGTCTGAGCATCGAGCGCTAGAAATGAAGAATGCTATAGAGATGCAGGCTCTCTCCTTTTATACAAATTTTGGGCTGCTGCCCAGTGCTGATTGGCTCATACCACTAGGGCGAGGGATGGTCGCAGAGTGGCGGGTGCGAATGCATGGCTTGCCTGTGTGATGTCACCGGCTGGCTGAAAGGGGATGCAAAACAACATTCAAGCGATAATTTCTACTAGAGCTAACTAGCGGGGAGTAAAAGAACTCTTAGTCTTTAAGCATTGTTACGTGGGCTGGTGACTAAAACGATCTGCAAGGCAGACAGTACAATCTCACATTTTAACGGGACAAAATTAACTTCCAACTTCACCAAAAACTGACCTAAGGATGGAGCAGAAGTTGTTAAATCTCCAATGTTGAAAAAAACGTCATGCGTTAATTCGCTCCTCTCCTCTGCGACTGAAGATCATCCTTTAGGTTGTGGAAAGGCATATTCTCTCATGGACAATATAACAATTCCTCTATGGCCTCCGTCTGAGGAGAGATGGAATACGATCTGGCTAGGAGAACTCTGCTTTTCGTTCAGTAGTCCAAGCTAAAGAGGAACGCAGATGATTGGGTCTGCTCCAATGCAAGTGGCCAGCTCTTGCAGGCACTGCTTTGCTCCCTTTACCTTCGGCACTCCATTCAACTAGCACTGCTGCCAGGTAGGAAAAAGTTAGAAGCCCCACCCCCCCTCCTCCACCCTTTGGAGAGGAAGAGCGTATCCTATTTTACTAATCGCCGTTACAGGCAATCAAACAGACATCCGTGCGCAGACACACAACATATTCCTTATATCTCAAAATCCTATGACTGTGTAAAGGAATAAGTCTTCCGGCTCAACTTTTGCTGTCCAGCAGCCTGAAACAAAAGCGTGTTTTCTCAGGTCACGATCATCTTCCCTCTTGGTCACCACTCTCAGAGGGAAGGAGAAATGGGAAGAAAATTCCTTTATGGGAATGCTGGGCTGTCCATAAACAGCAATTTTCTCTCCTTCTATTTCTATAAATGGCATGACTCTGTGTGCTGCGACAATGCGTTCCGCTCCCCTCATAATGAACTTGACCTTCCTTCCTACAGCTGGGATGGGGTGAAGGTCATTCACAACACAGATGGCATCTAAACGCACTTTTACTTGCCTGCCACAAAACAAAAATAAAAAAAGGGAACACTCACTGTCTTGCACGGACACACATAGCTATTGCTATTTTATTCTGTCTTGCTCTAAGGAATAAAAGAGGGATGGATAGCTGAGCATCCAACTGGTATCAGGAAACACTCCATTGTTTTCCTTTTGTAGCAACTCGAATTACTGTGCGTGTTTTCTTATCTGCGTTTTGTTTGTTTTATACTGGAGAACCTGGCAGTGTGATTTACGGGGCTCTTTCATTACAGCATGCATTTACAAACTAATTCTTACTTGGTGACTCACTATACACTCGTAAATGGAGGTTAAGTTGTGACGCTTCTATTGTAACCATCAGGTTCAATATGGTAACCAACATGAACATGTACTAGGAGGCATGGCTGGCTAGTCTTAACTACCAAGGTTGGTCGCCGTGTATTTGTCATGTCCACATTGGGGAAAAGCCCTTTTGAATATGGCGGATGGGGCATGACTAGCTTAGTCTAACCACTTAGTCGTGCATGATGTACACGTCTCTTGGTTGGGGAAAAATATTAAATTGAAAAGATCACAAAACGCCTCGCACACAAAGTGAGAAATAATTGATGGTCTGAGACGAGACACAAGTCCAAAGATTACTTTACGTACATTAGCATGAGTGCTGGCTAGGCGTGGACTTTGCCACGTTGGGACAGGGGTGTCGTAGGGGCTTGTGAGTATCTGCTCTGCAATTTGAATGTGGGACCTTCAACGTCAATCGGAATCTGAAGTTAGAGGTGAGTGTGTGAGTGGTCTGTGTTTTGACCACAGAGGAGGACGACGATCAACACGATGCCAGTATCACTATGGACATTTGAGAAATTTCAAATCAAACAGGATTTAATTACATGTTGGGGCTTTGTCTTTGTATAACACTGGTGTGGTAAGCTTCCTGACAGGGCACAGTCTGGGGTGGTAAGCACGCTAGGTTTCCAACACCATACCATATTCACTCCTGGCCATGTTGCTCCTCGCTGCATAGTCTGGCTGACTGCAGAGGGTGGTGGCTGAACAGCAGCCGGCGTTGGCTGCTGTAGAGTGGTCCCGAAGAAATCCTCAAAGTAGTAGGAAGGTATTTGACTGGGATGGTAGGTTAGCAAAATAGGATTGAGTCCTAAAAGGGCATCCTGGCATTTGTTTATAGTTAGATGTATTAAGTGCGGTTCTTTGGGTAACTGAAAAGGTGGTTTAAATAGTGGTACTAGTTTGTCTACTTTGGCGGCTTATTTATATTAGTTCATGACTAGGTTCTGAACATCTACCTTGGGTTTATACTTGATGTCACCCTTAAATTTATAAAGCACAAGTATGCCTCTACTGAAATTACCTGGAAGAAGTTAGGGTATCTCATGACCCTAGAGCATGTAGGACTGCACCCCCCAGCTTTCCAACGGGTTTGCACACTCTGCAATCCTTGGCCCGGCCTTTTACAGTGGTGGGTGTAATGTGCAGGGTGTATACATTGCAGTGGTTTTATTCAGTGGTGCCCAGGTGAGACTCCACTGTGGGTCAAGTGGTCATCGTATTCTTCTCTCTCATCCGTGGCCTCTCAGCGGGGACAGGGCAGGGGAATACTATGAACACAAGATTCCACGAGTGGTTAGAAGATGTGTTCCTGCCTTAGAAGCTGAAGACGTGATGCGTTAGCTTTTCCTTAGTAAGAAAATATTCAAGTTGGCCTGAAGGGCTTACGTTTAAGCAAAGTAATATTAATTGAAATAAAATGAAGTTGGTTTTTAAGATATGTTTGTTTATTATAAACGTAATTAGACAATTGGGGCCGCACTCCCATAATGAATTTAATAATAACTAAAATATCAGAAAAAATCTTTATGTTAACTTCAGGTGAAGACAACATGATATTAAAGTAATTATTTGTGTGTGAGTTTTTAGGCTGGATTAATAAAGTCAAATTAAAGTTAAAATTAAAAGCCACGTTTAATGTGACGTTTCCTTAATAAAGGGTTGCGTTCTGAAGGACCTGAACTTTGGGAGTTCAGCACCAGAAGGGCACTGAAGAAGTGGTGGTGGCTGCACCCAGAGGGTAACGTTTTCGTAACCAGAGGGATACCTTGAGGAAATGTTTACCAAGAAAGGAGGGGGTTGACGAGAGCGATGTTGGCAGGACTCTCTGGTGGCTTCAGCATCTGAAGGCCTCTGGAGCTGGAGGTCGCCGAAGGTGTGGTGACCTTCCATTTCTTGCGGGCTCTCCGGAGCTGTGGTGGCTGTTGACTGTCGAGGTCACTCTGGAGGATGCTGGCTACCGACTAGGATGAAGAGTTCTAGCACTGGCATAGCCTTAATCAGATATCCTGTGGCCTTTTACAGCAGGGGACAAGGCAGACTAGCGCTTACCCTTAAGCAGACATCTCTGACCGTTACAGCGGGGAGATGCAGCGAACTGCCCCAAGGCCCTGTCTGCAAACCCTATTTATTCAAAAATCTGAGCTTGTAGTTCCTTGGAAGGGTGAAGGGGGAAGCTACCCTCCCCCTCCCCTTCAGGTGGTTCGACTTCTGATGTTTTGCATGGGTTCCTTGATCCCTTATTTACTTGGGCATGGAGGCGTTGACACATCTTTGCCTTCCCACGTTCTTATGGAGACAGTGATGCTCCAGCAGGCTGTGCTGCTCTCCAGCGGTGTGGTGGTGATATACTGCCGCCATCCTGAAGAATTCGGCGATCTCGTAGAGAGAGCAATCTTGGGGTCAGGGGGGTGGCGACATGACAGCTTCAGGGTGCATGGTGAGAGGGTAAAATCTAGGACCATGTGTCTGTAGTATCAGTTGGGGTTTTCCAATGTAGGTACCCTATAGGCATGTGTCCAACCTCAATTGTTGTTTTAAGAATGGCGTGACTGGCCTATAAGGATTAATATTCTCAAAGATGGGGCATAGTCATAGCATAGAGCGCACTTGCTAGAAGCCCAGTAATGTGTCACGCTTCAGTTGATACCTGTGTCAAATGTGTCACTAAGGCATACTTGTGACTAATTGTTGTTGACCCCGCCCCCCTCATTTACATTAATAATACTGTACACAGTGTCATAGTGTTATTAGCACCCTTTGGTAACAGTTCTACACTGCAATAACTCAGTTTTTTGGTGCAGTTATTTTTATGGCAATGAGTGTACCAGTCAGACTTTTATTTGTAAAATTTAAGTGAATCCCTTTTGCAAGTACAGTTACAGTATATTTTCATTGTGTAAGATTGTAGGTTTACAGTCACATGTAAAGTAATATTATAATTGTTTATAAAAAACTCAGTGTACATATTTTGTCTCAGGTCGAGAAGGTCAGGCACTGGATGTGCTGATATTTGAGGAAATGCTGGACTTGGTAGCCCATGTGGATAGAGTACTGTCCACTCCTTGTGGCTCCCTGCTGCTGGCAGGGCGAGCTGCAACAGGTCGCAAGTCCGCTGTTAAGATTTTGTCTGCTCTCCATGGAGCAAAGTTCCTCACACTTAAAATGAATTATGGATATGAACTGAAACATTTCAAAAATGACTTGAAGAATGTAAGAATGATTTATTTTTTGTATTGCATTTTATAGTAGGATAATTTTTATGTCGTTAAGACGCACTTTGTCTGAAGTTAGTTATAAATTTATTTTGATTATACCACTCAGTAATCAAAAGTTTTCAATAAGCAACTGTTGAATGGTTTGGAATTGTTTCGCTTGTGAAAGAGAAGCATATTTGAAAACAACAGTTGGCCTACATGTATTGAGAGCTCAATGTACAGTATTTTATAGTTTTGTAGTATTGTTCTTTTGTGGTTGAAAAATGTAAATTTTATGTGTAACGTAAATTGCCATTGTAGTAAGTACTGAGAGCACATGTGGCTTATAGCTTTTTATTTCTCAGCAGTGCAGCAATACAATATTCACAATCTTACTACACTTTAACAGTTATTCTAGTTGTATCTTGAAATAACTTGTAGTTTTTAATTTCCATTCTATTTTAAGTCTTTCTTTCTTGTATAAAACATTAAATATTTAATAGTTTATGCATATCAAGAAATTTTTGACACCTAATCACTGTGGTGTTGTAACTACAGGAACTCTCTGTGAGCATGTGACGGATGTTGCCATTGTTCAGTGGGTTTTCTCAGGATACTCTTGTTTCCCATGCATGTGCATTCTGCTGCTGCTCCATCAACACTTCACTTCACACGTTCAAGTTCACTGTTCAGCACCGTTCAAACTGTGTCAACTGAACTCTCAGTAAGACATGAAGGTGGCTCTGCATGGCTGCCATAACTCACATTGCATGTGCTGGGACATAATAGTTATTCATTTCTAGATGATCTCCTCGTCATCACAGAATTGTGTCCTGACTGGAGAGAAGTATCCCTAGGGGTCTTCGTGAAGCACTCATATGCCAGGTTGGCTACATCACTGATCTCTAGTCTCTGTTGATGTGTACTTCCCCTGTAATTAAAAGGGAGTTTCAGGAAGTGAAGTATTTAGTAGGAAAAATTGAAAATAAAATGTTCTCCAAAAGGTGAGAATTTTATGGTTTCACGTTCATCAGCAACTACTACATATTAGACTTCCAAACTCTTAATGGTTGCAGTGGTAGTTCCAAAAGAATGGCTGGGGGGATGGGGGGGGGCTAACGGAGCTGGAGCACCTCCCATGAAGCTTGATTTTACAACGTAAAAATGAGTGTATCCTTGAAAGAAATTACATTATTAATAATGTGGCACTATCAAATACACTAAGCCTAGTCAAGTAGTGGGAAATTTAAAAATGTATTTAGATATCTTATCTACTAAGTACTGATATTTATATGTAGCTTTGAAGCTTAATATTTTCAGTTAAAAATGTAGTTTTGACATAATGTACAATGCATTTAATCTCCCTTGAGTAGCCCCCTCAATGGGTTTCTAGATCTACCACGGACTGTTTGCAGTCATCTCATTTAGAAGTAAATAACTTTGTGTCATTTGGTGTTAAGTCATGTGAATAGGTTGATGCCGGCTAAGAGCCAGCGGCAGTCAGACCACGACGTCGCTCACAGCTCACGTGACACATGGGTAAGCACGTGCGCACAGACTCACTACTATGGACTTTCCCATAACGGAATAAGTAAATTTCAATGCTAGGTATTCATATTTTCAGGTCAAAAGTGTTATAAAAGTGTAAAAATGTCTTTTCTTAAAATGTTGTGCAATGTTACTTTCAAATTCAAAATGTGCGCCGTGCCGAAGAACCACACATTGATATTCAGGTGTGAAGGCCTTTAAAGAACAGTTATCTAACACCAATATTTAACTATTTAAATTGCTCTGTGGAAAATGTATTAAAAGTTCATATGAGCTTTTTCATTTTGAATATAATATTTTTGCTCGGCAGCCACTGTAGATCCATGTTCTACCATGGTTAGTGATCTGGGCAGTCGTTCTAGGAAGCTGGCGAGGTAAGTTGCTGTTACGTACGCACTTCATATTTTTGCACTCAGTTAGATTTCAATAGTTCAATTTAGTTTACCGGTTAACCTTTGATTCATGTACGTTTTGCCAGACATCCCCAGCATTATGCTTCCATTTAAATAAATAATTTGCGGCCCTTGTGGCTTTTTAAACTTAAATCGAGGGGAGGAGGAAAGATGTCGGAGAGGCCATGCGGCCCGCGCAACTTATGAATCAGGCGCCATCCGCCCATGTTAAGGGCTTTTGATTGTAACTTCTGCTTAATTGCTGTGAACAATATTAAGGGTGATAATTCAGTGTACGTATTTTCAAGGTTTTCTTATGTTTAATTGTGTTACGGCCACACTGTCAACTACCGCCATGTCCGTATCTGCGCCATCCTTGCATTTAGAGGGCTAATACTTGTTTTTTTTTTTTTTATCTTGGGCGCCTTAATTAATCTAAGGGTAGTATGTATTGTTTTATTCAGGGTTCCTTGTATTTTTCATGATTGATGCTTTTGGTGCATGGCCACGTGGTCTTTTTCACATGTTGGATTTACCGCTATCAGGCGTGCTAAAAGCTTTTGTATGCTTGATTATTGAAGGGAATAATATTCCCACCGCCATCGTCACGTTGTCTGGTAATGATTTACTGATTTTCACTTAAAATCGCTGCAATTCCATCTGCACCACGCGGTCCATTATGAACTTCATCCAGCGACATCCGCACCATTTAAAAATACTTCCACGCATCTGCGTGCTTATTGTGCCTGTTCATATAGTGCCCCATGCTCTGTAAGTGATATTTGTGTAATTTGTATTGCGGAATTATTTCCTGCCCTAACCCGCTATGTGTATAGACCGTCGCCACACATCGTGGTTCGGGGACATGTCCCGATGAGTAGGTGTTAGTGACGAGAATAAACGCACGTGGTAGTGTTCATTATTATTCTCCGTGTCCGGCCTCCAGGAAAAATCTACAATCCATCCTAGCAGCTACAAACCCCTTTCCTGGTGAAGACTGTGCTTTCAAGAACTGCGGAGAAATCATTCATCTAGGAGTGTGCAAGTTCAGTTACATGCTGGGGGAATCACCCACCGGAGATAGCTAGTCACACCCGAGGTTAATGATAAAATCATATTTGGCGTGATGTGTAACCAATGGTAAATAAAAGCAAATTTTCTTAGTATAATTATATGTTGACGCCCTCAGATGAGACACGAGATGAACAATGACACAAATACTTACTGGTAATTTGGGCACCAGCAGTGCTTCCCAATCACTGCACTATTGAGACTCGGGGTTCTCAGGGATGTTGTGGATTCTGTGTGTCCGTCTCACCCATGCGTACTTACAAACACGTTGGCAATACTAAACTTTTAATATATTCACTGAAATAAACAATAGATAAAACATATGTGGCTAGAACACTGTCACTACGGAATAAAAAATTGAATTCACTGTAGACTTGTTTTTATTGATATTGTTCATACACATCAACATACCAATGAAATGATTATCTTGGTCATGACGAGCCAATTCCACTTGGGTGCTCCCCAGTCCGTAATTAATCTAGCGCACACCTAAATGGATGATCTCACCAAGGTGCGTGTAAGCACAGCCTTCACAAGGGAAGAGGGCCGACAGCCGCTAGGGTGGACTGACGGTTTTTCCCTGAATACAGGACATGGTGAAATACAAATGAAACCCTTAATACACATTAACACATTTGATTGCTCGGCATCACTGACGCAAACTCGTTGGGACTCACCCTCCAGCACGTGGTTAGTGTGGTGACGGCCTATACACAGAGCCGGCTAGAACAGGAATAATTGCACCGTACACTAATTACAAAATTACATAAACCCTTGAATGATACATGCAACAATATGGGATACGAGATAAATATTCACAATAAACATACATGTGTGAAAACAAGCTTAGATTGCGCGGATGCCGCTGGATGAAGTTCGTAGCGGAACACGTGGTGCAGGTGAAATTGCAATATTTCTGCATGGAAACTGCAAATTAAATTCAGACAAAATATTATTCTTGCTGAGAAAATTATTCCCTTTACGATTGTAGTAGTTACAGGCGTGTAACATGCCTGATGGCGGTAAAATCAAACCTTAATGTGACCACATGGTCAAGTACAAAAACATGAATTCATGGGAAAAATACATTGAACCCTGAATAAAACTGATGTAGAACCCTGAAATAAATGATTGCACATATGATGTTACATAAATAAGCTATCAAACGCAACGATGGCGTATACCAAGACTTGGTGTTGGTCGGCCACGTGGTTATACGTGATGGTGCCGTAAATTATTCAAACATGAAAAATTACCCTCAAATACATACATAAAAATAATAAAGCCCTTAAAATTGCATGTAGCAATTATGCAGAAGTTACAATGAAATGCCATAAACATAGGCGGATGGCGCCTGATTCAAAATGTGCGGGTTGCGTGACCTCTCCGACATCTTTTTCCTCCTTCTCCTCGATTAAGTTAAAAAATGCCAGAAGGGTGTAAGAAATTAATAAGAAGCATAATGCTGGGGAAAATATCTAGCAAAACGTACACAAGCAAAGGTTAACCGGTAATCTAAATTAACTATGGAAACATAAATCAGTGAACAAAAGTTGTAGTGCGTACGTGACAGTGTCTTACCTCACCAGCTCTCGTCGACAGACTGTCCAGAGACAAGCGTCACATGGACCTACCATGTCTGCCTTTGGGGTTCACATAAGCAGAAGTGCTATGCATGCTAAGTAAAATATTTTATTATTGAAAATAAAACGGCACAAATTAAATTAAGTATTGTTTTACATTTGTGTAATTTTCTTATGAATTTCAATATTATTTTAGTGTCTCTTTACGACTGCGTTTGTGCCGGAATATTAAGTGTTCTTAATCTGGGTGCCGCTGGCACTTTGAATTTTATAACCAAACAATTTAAAATTAGTACAAACACTTGAACACATTTTAAGACATATTAAACACTGCAAATACAATATAACACATTTGTACTGAAAATTACATTTATATGAAAGTTCAAAATTATTGGCCTCTTTGCGGATTTGCGGGACACGTGACGTGTGTGGTGAGCGCTGTTATGGGTTCTAGCGCTGCTGGCTATTAGCCAGCGTCAATGTCTTCTTGTAGCGTTGAAACTCAGCAAACTCCTGATTGCAGTGTTTTTATAAATGTTTAGTAATTGCAAAGTGTTTTGTAAAGACGCTCGGGTGAGATAGACACACAGAACCCACAGCATCCCTGAGATCCCTAAGTACGGTGTGTTGGAACCACCGCTGGCGCCCATTTATAGTAAGTAAATAGTGTCATCGTTCATCTCGTGTCTCACCCGACAGCGTGAAGGTCTGTAAAACTAAATTAATAATGACTCGTTATTAATTATACAAACAAGAAAATGGAAGAAATAATTAAATGGGTCATGGATGCAATGCAAAGCAAATACGGCACACGTAAAAATTTAAGCTTTATGCAGGTTATCTAATGTATTATGTTTGATTACATTCGGGAACAGTAGCTCTAGTCAATTTAGTAACACAAGTAAATTTGTGTATGTTTAGTTACAATATGTGTCATGAATGAAAGTGATATGTCCATGACAACAACCACTAGCCAGTTTTCGAATAATAGAGAACATTTTTGGAGTTCTAAATTTAAATATCTGTTCTGGAAAATGTGCTAAAAATTATAGAACTTGTGTAAGTGTTTAATTATATCTGTATCATTATGTTATATATTCCAAGGGTACATATGTAATAAAAGTTTAATACAGTTGTGCACTGTGTAGAAAGTTTTATTTTATGGTACCATGTGTAATGATATTGGGTTATTTTTGGTTATCGGTACAAACTTTATTTGGTTATATTGAATTTCAAAGTGGAAGTATGATTAGCAAATGCAAATACGTGTTACTGATAAGAATTTTTCAGCTTTTGCGTTAAGAAATTACTATCATGATTTACATATGGATGACACTTAACTCTTTTTTCCCTTCAGATGATGCAGCTGGCAGCAGTAGAAGGAGAACAAGTATATTTTGTGCTTGAGGACCACCAGTTGGTTGATACTTCCATCCTAGATATAATAAACAGTTTGCTGTTGTCTGGTGAGGTTAGTTTCATAACGGATAAGTTCTTATGGCTGATAAACAGTATGGCCTCTTTGTTGTTTTATTTTTTATGTAAATTTTGTGTTCCACCTTTTATGGAATATTATTTTTATTTATTTACTTTTTTTACTATTCACTTTGAAAAATTCAGAAGTATTTCATAAACAGCTGTAAGTTATATTTCAGTTGCACATGATTTAAGTTCCTCATTCATGAATATGTTACGCTGACTTGTGCCAGTATGCTAGTGATACAAAAAACCACAGACTTTTCTGTCCCAAATATATGTCAAGTACATACATTAAGGGATGAAGATGAACCTCATACGTCATACTAGCACACTATCAATGATGACCCTGCCACAACAGCCTAGTGGTGATATGATGAAATTTTGACTTAGTGAGTACAATTTCTTCATAATCCCATTCACACCATACATGGCATCGTGTCCTTTTCCCCAGTTACGGGTAAGCACGTATGTCAGATTGGTTCAGTGTGTGGCAGAGAGTGGAAAGAATTTGGAGTGTTCATTTCATATTCTTCAAACACTCTGCATCACCTCACTGTAGGCTTGAAAGGAGGAGGTTGTCTATATATTCAATAAAATTACTAAAAATTTTCAATCCCTGTCTCCTCTGAAAGGGAATGGGGTTTCTACTTTTAACCTCCACCCACTCACTCACATTGCCACTCCTAAATCCTATCCATATTCACCACTGTAAACTGCACCCGCTGCACCAATATGAAGCCAAGTTTTATCATATACAAGAGCCAAAAGCAGGAACAATATACAGTTCTTGACACGTATAGCCCAAGTTAATCCTGTGGTCCCTAATGTGGGGTAGTTTGTCAGTTCAAGCCATCAGCCCTGAGAGAAAAATGTCACTGGCTTTGTGCCCTAGAAAAGTGTATCGCTTTGCCACTGTTCAAATTCACAGTAAAAGCATGACTGCACCCTATAATGTCCACTTCAGCCAAGGAGACATGACACATGCCCTTCCTCAAACCCTTAGTTGGTTTTCAGTGTTCTACCATTTCAAGTATTGCATTTATCTGTGTTTATAATTTTGCGCAGCTGTGAGAAACACTTGCTACCATGACAAAGACAATGAAACTAGCATACAGTAAAATTTGACTGAACATGAATCCAGGTGGGAATGAATGAGAGCACTCAAATTCACAAACACTTTGTTAGGAAGCGAACATGGAGTCTCTCTTTACACATAAAGGTATCAATGGCACATGCTTTTGAATTAGGACACAGCCTCAGTGTCACCCAGTCTTAAAGCCTGGCAGGATAATAGACAATGGCAATAAAACCATCCGTAATATGAAATAGTTAGAATCCAGCAGAGCTATGCACTGCTTTAGTTTGTCTGAGGACAAGCTACTCCACGATAGAGTGAGTGCATTTTAGCCAGTCATTCCACCAACTTGGTGGTTTCATTTCACAAGTCACACTGAAACTTTTTCTTACGTGCAGAAATCTAACATTTCACCACACACTTGTACAACTTCATCTTATATGTGAAATAATTTACTCCATAATGGGTCTTGTGTTGTAATCTTCCCCTGCAATTGCCATTATTCAGAAGGAGCACATTCTTATGCACTTGCAACTGGCTTATGAAATTGTCTTTGTGCTGTTCTATCTGCTATTCTGTCACTATGACAAATTAATGGGTTGCAGGGGCAGTGGAATAACAAGAATATAAAAATTTATATTTCTTGTCCTGCAGCTCTTTGTATCACAATACAGTTCTCAAAATAATTCTGTGTGTTTATCTTTGCCACACTAATAGAGCTTAAAAAAATGTAAATTTAGTGATACCAAAAATAATTCTCTAGTAGATGGCTAAAAATTGCTTTGCAAGGATCAATTACTTACAGTTTGTCATGTGTTGTGGCAGTACTTCATTCTTTAAACAGAAGCATATGAAACATGAATTTGAATAATACAGTATTATAACATTGAAAAAAGTAAGTTTACAATACAATGTGATGTTATACGTACATACAGACATTGTATGCAAATCAAATTCTTATAAAATTATTTTACTAATAAGTCTTAAGTGATATACTTTATATAAGTAAATTAATGCAAAGCATGTGTAAAAATTGTACCAATAACCAGAATCTCTGTTAAATGACCTTTCTTGTATATACTCGTATATAATTTTTTAATTGGTATTTTGATTTCAATAGATTTTGTTACTTTATTTCAGCAGTTTTATTTTGTGGATACAGTTAAGTAAATAGTTTTATTGTTGTAATTTACCTTTTCTGTGGCCATTTTGTGTATTTGAACTTTGAAAAGTTGATATGTTTGTGGATGTGTTATGACTTTTCAGGTTCCTGGCTTGTATCACCAGGATGAGCTCGAGTCTGTCATTTCACCTTTGAAAGATATGGCAGCACAGGATGGCTTTCTCAGCAATCTGGCTGTTTACTTTGCCGAGCGTAAGTAACATATTGGCTTGGATGCTTAGTTACACATATGAGAAAGGCTTCAAGTATTTACGGACAGGAGACATGAAACTATTAAAATATGCCTGGCATTGAAAATTTGCAAAATGAAGGAAATTATAAAAAGAAAAAGGGGGGGGAGAGGGAATGCACGCTGTAAAAACAGTAAATTGGACCAAATCTGGTAGGTGTAAACTGCAGAAAAATTCAAAATCAGGGATGTAAAAAAGGGGTTTGTTGTATATCCAGATGTTTTTATTTATTTAATTTTATAAATGACAGCCTCTGTGGTGTAGTGGATAATGTTTTCTCTTTCTTATGGGATGGGGGTGAAGCCACCAACAGATAAGCGGTTCTACTGAAGATGCCCTGGCCACTGTTATTGTAGCCCAAAATTTTGTGTTTACATTAGTATGTCCTAAAGAGAAAAGTCATTTTTGTAATGTTGGGAGAATGGTAAGTAAATAAGTGGCTATTACAATTCATATGTCAAAGTTCACTAGTTTAATATTGGCTTGTATTATTTGTGTAGTCAAATTAATTTGCTAGTAACAGTACTGATCACGAAACCACATACACTATGAATGATATTATGGGTGACAATAAGCAAATGTTTTAGATACAGTATAATAAGTGTTGTACCATTGTCGTGTAGCAGAGTATAGTTTATGTTAAATTTTAATAATTTATTGTTATTGTATTTGTTTGGAAATAAACCTACAGTATCTGCTGGTAGGTTGGAAACTTCACACAGTTTGATGTTTACATCTAAGTTTCGATGCAAGAAAGGATATATTTCCTGAATCACGCAATGTTTAAATTTACAAAAAAAAAATTTCAGTGTATTTGAATTTTATGGGACAGTGGCCGAGTATTAGGCATGTATAATGCAGGTTGCTTATATATTCTTTTTGCAGTTTCTTCACACTTTTTGAATTAAACCTGACGCGTGATGCATTCCGCATTTTTGATGGACACTCTACATATTGACTTTGTCCTATCTTGAGCAAAGTGCTCAACCCTTTTTGCAAATCACTAACCCACACAGTAATGAAGAGGTAGGACACAAGCCTACAGGGTACGATGATGCAATGTCAGAAGCAACTACAGACACTTGATCCTAGCTTGTTCTGTTCACCCAAATTCGCCAAGAAGCTGCCACGCCAACAACCCCCAATGCAAGATTGTACTGTTGGCTGAGCCGCCGCTCCCTCCAACCTGGTCCTGCCTGTACCAGAGTGTGGCGAGTTAGGGCAACACCCTGTCTACTTAGCAAAGGATCAAAGAAAAGGGATGATAGTGCCACATCAGCATCCTTGAATTTTCAACCCCTACGGTCAAGGCTATCACCTCCCGCCCCCTCTACGCCGAGCACCTACGAGTGATAAGTAGAAAAGATTTGGCATGACCAGAAATTTTTAGTCTCTGCTCCTCAACCACACTCGTGTAGTGCCAGAGGCAGCCATCGGGGTGCATGACCAGTGGTACGTCCACAGATTCCACCACTCGCAAGGGCCAAAATCTCTACCAGTAGAAGACGCCAACATCGCTGCAGCCACCGCAGATCCCACTGCTTCTGGTAGACTGGATCCTTCAGAGGCTCCTGAAGATGTCGCTCTGCTCCTTACCACCCCCTGGTGTTGAATCCAGAATCCCCTTGGTAACGGTCACGTCAACATCTCTTCAGGACCTCCACCCTGCCCACTAGACGGTGCTGGCATTGCCTGTGCTACCCTTCTGGTAGTCATTTTCCTGCTTTTCCTTTAGAACAACCACCAGTTAGTCAGGAAATAGTTGTTGAATACTTACTTTCTCTAACACCAATTATCGCCTTCCCCATATAGAGTAATTACCAGGTCGCCGTCACCTGGCTTGCCTAGGTAACATCTCTAACAAAGTAATCTAGTGTAGGAGGTAACACAGTGCCACCATGTTTTATTACTCGTGTATACTCTTTGTATACTGAATTTCTTTGTGTAAAATGTTATAATTTTCCTATGTAGTTCAGACTGGTGACACAACCAGGCAACAAGCCAAATACTCACAAAAAAGGGGCCACCCGAGCTCTGCCAAACTGGTTGAATTTGGTAGAGCCCAAACCACTAGAAACTCCTCTACCAGGTGAATCAGTGACTCAGGGTGTTCCATACTCTGCCATCGCTCTCCTGCAGGGCCACAAAGGAGCTGGAACCACCGCTGGTGCTCCCCTGGTGTACCTTATCGCTGACCGCCGCTGCTCTTTTCGCCTCTGTACCATTCCTATTAACAAGTAAATCAACTTCTTGCCATCTGAGAGGCTGGCAATCCTCACGACCGCCACGCTCCAGTCTAAGTGAGTGGATCCACCCCCTCGCTTGCCTTTCCCTGGCCAGCAGGCATTGAACATGCACACTAATCACGCATCAAGGGGAGACTTCACCATCCATGCGGCCAGCTCCAGCCACACCTCGCTTGCCTTGCCTCTCGCTGCTATTTATTCTTATGCATGCCCTCTAGACGAGACAGTTCACTGGTAGTTCGTGAGCAGATCTGACTGGAGCATCACCTGCAACTTGTCGTGGGAGCCTTCTCCCTTCGCTTCGAGTTTGGCCATGGGCCTCGTCCGCGCCGGTCTTGGTTTTACCAGGATTACTCTCGCCCTCTCGTCTACCGTTATTTCGTTGTTGCCCTGCGGTAAACAGCTTGGCAAACTTTGTCTGTCGGTCATCAGATGTTAGCAGGCACAGGTTGTAGATATATGTATTTGTAACTTCCTACTCACTGAATAAAACATATATCTACCAAGTAACCTCTTTTTGGTCCTATCTTTCTCTTTCGCTTTCCCCTCCCTTACCCATTGTGCTTCTGTGTGCATATCCAATCATCTACTTCTAGGTGCACACACCACCACCGCGATAGAGTATTGAACCAAAAGTTCCAACTGAAGGGAGCTCCCACCTCTTATCAAAGTTTGGTTTGCTGGTTGATGGCGTTAGTTTCACCCTTCTGGTGCCACTGCAGCAATGGAAGCGAGAACCCTTCTCGGAGGCTCCTGACACTTGGGGAGAACAAACACGTTGAGGCATCATGGCTCTCAGGCTACAAGTTGGTAATGCCTCTTCCTTGAGAGCCGCAGAGTCCTTATGTGAGGAACGCTGTGAACCCAGAGGGGGTGTTGAGGTGGGTAGCAAGTAGCGTTGCTCACTCAACTTCTCACCGAGGGGAGTCAGAGGGCCCTCTCCACAAACTGCTAAAGGCCCAAGCACTGTCCCTAGTGAAACTCACGCTCCTGTGCCGAACGAGCTTTATGATTCCAATGGGGATCTACCCCAAGGTACCGGCCCCAGGAAGAGTAGTTTCATTCCTGGACAGACCATGCCAGATCTATGCTCCCCCACGCTGCTACATAAATTTGAACAATAATTACGGTTGTGCCTGCGCCTCCTGGACATCCACTAAATCCTCTAAATAGTAATACCCTATTTTACTCTTTTGTTTTATCCTCCGAGATTTAACGTAACTTCACTGTAAGTGCCTAGTTGTGTGCCCACAGCTAGTTTCCTAATGCCACTTCACTGAACGGGCCAGAAAAAGGCTGCCAAGATTGCAAGTGTCCAGGCTACGCAATCTGATGAACCAGAGCCTAACACCCCCGGGGTGTACACGGTAGAGCACGAAGTAGCCTCCATCTTGCGACGAGCACAGCTGGAATTCCGTACCTGTGGGACCAAAATCAAAAGACACCTGGTGCAACCTTCCGAAACCAGTTACACCTATTCCTGCTGATGCCCTCAAAATGGGTGTTACCCGCAGTTACACGGCCTATGTGCGCCCCAGTACCCGGGCAACTTTCACTTAACACCACTTGACTTGCTACCGCAAATATTGTGCCTGTCAGGACCTATTCCAGGACAGCTCTCCACCCGGCTCCACCATCCTCAGTCTGAAAGGTTATCGATCTCCCAGTCCGGACTTCAGAATCCCAAAAGTAATAATGTAATAAATCTCGTTAAGGAGACCCCATTTCCCTGGTCTCTCAGGGATACTGGAGCCTGTTCACTTTCATTGTCACAACGTTGAAAGTTGATAAGGCATCAGACTTTGTTCCACTGATGCTGTGCATATTTTTGGTTAACAAACTACATATTTGTAAATAAACTGTATGTTTTAAATCATCCCTGTAAGTAATTATTGTCTGCTGCATAACCAAACACACATTTTCCGGTTGATGCCGCTAGTCGGTGGGTTTTCTTAGTGATCTCTCATTTCCCCCGCCCTTGCATTCCGGCGCTGCTCCATTCTCACCTCGTTTCACCCTCATCAGCTCTCAAGACCTCGTTGTTAATAGCCGCTCAAATCTCTCTCAACTCAACCCAGTAGATCCATAGCAGGGTACATGTGACAGAAGTATGAACAGTGTATTGGAAGAAGAAAGTAAGCAAGGCTGTCAGTGGTGCAGTTGCATTTATTCCATAGATGCAAGTTAAGCAATGCTTACCCTATACATATTGGAAATGTTTGACCCTGTATAGTTTTTGCCTTAACTTTAATTTTAAACACATTTTATTCTGAGTTTTTCCATTTCCAATTCGAGAAACAGAGTTTTCGTAACTCCCGTACTGTACACACATAGTGTTACTATCTAATATTTATTTCCACAAACGGGAGCAACTGACAATGAATCAAAGTCGCAACCGAGTTAATCTGCCACGTTCCTTCGGCAGGGTAAGCATTTGTTCTGTTTGCGTACTCCTGTCCTCATTTTTCCGTGGAAAATAGATGAAAGTGTTTGGGAAAACTGGAGTTTGCTTATCATTTGTAATATGCTCTCTAAATAATATTCATTTTAATTATTATTACAGTGAAACCTCTACATAGTGAACCTCTTTATAACAAAAACCTCTCTATAATAAAGTCTGTGTCTAGTCCGGTCAAAACGTATATGATACAATGCATTTTCTACTCTTGATAACAAATTATTTTTTCTCTCTTCGGCACAAAACCTCTCTATAACAAAGACCTCACAGTCTGAATATATTTACTTTCCTTTTATATTTCCCCTTTTTTTTTTATACAAAACATTACCTTGAACTGTAAAAAACCTCTACATTTGTCACATATTTCAGATTAAAAATAAAAATAACAAAAGCCATAATGTTTGTTAACTGCTGTAGAAGCTGTATTGTCTCACTTTGTGTGTACCAAGTATTTTTTTATCATAAAATTTTTATTACTTATTTAAAATTTAAGAATTTTGCAAATTTTTTGTTTACATAATGTGGTTCCAAACAAAATTAGTGGCCCTTTTTTTTTCTATGACAATGGTCATTTATTAATAGTGGCCATAATGTTTTACTGTGTAAGTGTTCAAAAAAAATCCTTTTAATATTTTTCTTAAAGAAATCAATACAAAAGAACCAATGCTACTCAATTCCACCGGCAATTAGATTCAAAATTTACTGCATGATAAAAAAAGAAACACATTGTAAATCACCTCTCTATAAAAAAAACCCTCTATAACAAACACCCAAATCTTTGGTCCGTGCAGGTTTGTTATACAGAGGTTTTACTGTACATTCCTTTCGTTTCAGTTTTATTAACTACTGTGAGTATTATAAAATGGTAAATATATGTAGAGTGTAAGTAAAGTTGGATGTTAGTAGAAATTGAACATGGAACCACAGCCCGGCACAAGAAAATGTTGTCTAAAACACTCAAATATGTGGGGCTATTATATTGCTTACCCTGTTAAGAAACTCACTAAACGCCCCTGCAGTGGTGCTCACTTTACCACAGACAAACTGTAGCTGAGATGCTGTGTGTGACAGGAGTGAGGAAGAACCTTCACATAGTGCTGGTGCTGGACTTCACCAGCCCTCAGTTCACAGTGATGTGCGAGAGCAACCCAGCCTTGTACAAGGAGTGCAGTGTGCTCTGGCTCCCGGGCTGGAGGTCCGACACCCTCACATCCGTTCCTCGCATGATAATCGACAGGTCAGTAACCATACAGCTAGGTATGTCAGACTCAACTAGTGAAAATGATTGTTGTCGTCTAGTATCTGTTGTTAGACCCGTAGCTATGACTTCATGAAGTGAGGGGTTTGAACATAGTGAGAAAGTATGAGTCTTTGGGAGTGTCATTAATCCAAATTGAAAACTTGTTTGCATTCTTGACTAGACGGGTACAAAGTTAAGCCATCTACCTTTTCTTTCACGTAACCAATAGCTGCAAAACTAAAAAAAAACACAATATTAAAAATATATGACTCAATTGGTTTTAAAAATAAGTTATTTTGTTCTATATTAAGAGGATAAGATAAATTAAATAATATTAAATCAAGCCATTTAAAGTACAAAATTAAAGGACAAATACTTAATAATGCAACAATTAGCAAGTCTGTGTATAAATAATATTGTACATCACTGAAGGGTAACAATAACTGAGATAGGTTCAATACAAGTTACAAATAACATGAGTAAGTAGTCGTACTTTCTAGGGGCTATATAGGATATTTGTGATGAAACTGAAATGTATTAAGCTGATAAGGGAGGGTTTGAACCTCATATACAGCTGTATCTGTTGTTGCAATTGTAGGCAGTGACTAAGGGGTGTTCCAAGTATATAAAGGACCACCCATTAGGAAAGTGTTAAAACTCACTAATAGTCTCTGTGGTTTACAATACCCAAATATATTTTCTTGATAAAGTGAAGCTTATGATACTTTATCTTTTACGTATTTGTTGTTTTCATTGTACCACAGATACTGTATACTAGCCTTGGCCACATTGCATATTAAATTAAGAGGTTGACTCCTCTGTTATTGGAATGGGACCACCCACTACCAGAATACTGACTAAGCCTATTGTAGTAATGTATGTTTGGGTGCCCTATAAGAAATCAGATCTGGATTGCTGTAGTGGTGGTTGATGCAGCCATTGTGGCTCCAGTAATAACTAGGGATGCCTGATTTTTGTGAAAATATTTCCCATCTACGGTTTTTTTAGGGGACTGTCAAAAAATTTCCATACATGCAGGATTTCAGTAGATGAGGGTTCTGATATGTACATCAATAAAATACAACTTCTGACCTTATTAGACTTGATTTTGAGTATAATGTGAGCTGTACATTATCTGTGAATAAAGTTCAGCTAATAAACACAATAAAAGTGGGAATTTCTTAAAGTAAGTGTTACTGTATTAGTATTACTATAAATAATACATTAAAAAACATTTCATCTCAACTCGTGTATATAAAGAATAGAACATCTCAAAATACAGTACATCATTGATTGTAATTCAACACCAAATACAAGCGGAACTAAAATTTTCAAACCCTCTGAAAATGAAAATAATATGACACATAATGCAAGTCAAATTTTGAATGTCCCATGCACACTTGATAAGCTGAGAGCGTGCGGAAAGATTATCAATCGGGCAGTCTGTCACGGCAGCAGCACTGTGCTACATGTTGGCGACACCTTGCACGCATGGCAAATGTCTGTCTTTTAAAGCAATTAATTATATTTCACTGCAAAAATGTGTAATTTTGTGACAAATGGATAAATAATGCAATTAAAATTTATTTCTTCATAGTCTTCTATAATTAATCGTTCAAAACCACATCATCTGATTATCCCATATAACACACACCTGTTGCGAGTTACGCTGCACTCAGGCTCGGTGGTTACCCATTATTAGATGACAAAATGTGTCGAATAGGCCCTTACATTCTAACAGTTTATTCGAAAGATATGTGTATATTGAAATAAATTAATATAAATCCTCCTATTTCCCCACCGGAAGTTACTGAAAATTAACTTTATTCTTGGTAATACAAGTTGCTGGATGTTCAAATAATTTTTGGTGACAAGGGGAGGTCAAGTATATGCTTCTGGGTATATAATTTTATTCGCGAAGATGCTGACCTCTGAGTTAAATTAATATCTTGTTTTAAAATTGTGTTGATTTTGCGTCAACTTTATGGGAAAAAGCCATCTGTAATCACAAAAGAAAACGTCTTTGCAAATAATAATTCCTTTGTTAAATGTATTGTGTAACATTTTCACGAAAAACCAGTTGCTTTGAAATACTATTGATGACAGTTGCAACAATTTTGAGCGAAGGATAATCTTGATAACATTTCTATGATCGCCAGGCGCAGTTTATTTGCTCTGTGGCCAGCCATGTAAGGGATGAAGGCAAGCGTGCGTGACAGAAAGAGAGAGAGGACACCCTCATTTTTTTCCTAGTCAACAGCTTCCCCTCTCGAAGGCATATAAGGGGAAGAAGAAAGGTACGTGCCTGAAAGAGAGGTAATTTAGTATTTTATAACTGAATACAAAACTGCGTTACCCAATAAGTCATTGTTTTAATATACAGTTAAAGTTATCTTTTTAGTAGATAAAGAACAAAATTAAAAATGACCTAAGGCCGTGTTACAATAATTTGTTTGGCATTTTTTTATATTTCCATTTCGTAATTTGTTGTTTATAGGCTTTCATTTGGAACTCCAATAATCACTTGTTTGTACATTGTGCAGTTGTTCGGTTCAACAAGGAAACTGAACTCTTAAAATTTTAGAACAAAAATTCCAGTGGTTTCAAAAATAAATAGTTTTTTTTACAATTATGCCACACTCACATCTATTATTAGTTGATTAAAATTACTATGCCGTAAAGTAAAAGTACATTTTAAAAATATTTTAGTGCTGTTTACATTATTAAATATTTATTTCAACGTTGGATTCATAATTTGTGTTTTATAATAACTTCATTTATTTATGCACTTACAATTTATACTATTAAAATTAATACGTAGGTGATTAGGTAAGTTAAATGTAGTAATTTTTTAGCTTAAAAGTTGGCGAACTACAAAATTAAATTAAATTGACAAATATACATAGTTTGTTTTGGCCATTAAATTAGATTATAAAATTATTTGTTAAGAAAAAGTGACAGTTTGAAATCACGCTTAAGTATTGTATTGGCTAAACATTGTCGCATGTTGTCTGCCTCTTGGCTAGAAGAATATTATAATTAAGCATTGCACAAGTTCTACACACATAAATACAAGAATTTGACGTAGGTCAAAGCTGAGTCACAAGCCCTGGACCACTCTACGTGTGTTTGGTTGGATTGCCTGGCTGGGCGTGGACTCTGCCACGCTGGACAGTTACTACAGTGTAGGGGTTTGCTAACATCTGCTCGCTGATTCAAACCCTGGACTTTTAATGTCAGAACTAATTGGTAACTTGACATAGAATTATGCGTGGATTGTCTTTTTGCCAAGGAGGAGTATGCAGACCATCGTGATGTCAGCATCACAAAGGTCATTTGTAGAGTTGTTCCGATACCGATACTAAGTATCGGTATCGGCCGATACTTCGCCTTTTTCCAATTTACAATAGAACCTCTGTATTACGACCACTCGTGTGCTGGGGCTAGCAGCGAATACATTGCAGTGCACATGTAGTTGGGTGAGCGCCTAGATCCTCTGCAGCGCGGCCGGGCGCAGCGACTCGCATCTGTCAATCTGTCCTAGATCCTCAGGGCTAGGCAGCTGTCGGTCGGTCGCTACAAGCTGGCGAGCGCCGCCCGCTGCCCGCTACAAGATTATTTTGGCGGGCGGGGGGCCAGCCGGCCGCCGCCAGTGCCGTAGTTACAGGGCCGGTTCCCTTTGTAACAGCGGCCCGGTGTTGATTATCATGTCAATGTGTTGAATTTATACGAAATGTAGGTGGCGTGTTGGCCTCTGCACTGACACGATGAGGCCCAGTAATATTTACGGGAATATAAAAATTTAGTGCGGTCTACTTGAAATATTAATTATCCTGAATATTTCATCAAAAACTTCTGGCGTGACCTATACATGCACACTGCCTTGCTCGCCAAAATATGGTAACATAAGAACATATTTTATTTTCACATACTTACCTATAGGCCATTCACGGTAAAGTGAGCACTTTTGAAAGCTCTCTCATTTGCAATAATAGTCAATAAATACATTTTATTTTAGCCTTAGGCGTTAACTTCCGAGTGTGGTGAAATACACACACTCTGTTTATTACTTACATGGCAATGTTTACTTTTAAAAATTGGTTTAATGATAAAAATTGGCTGAAAGGAAAAAGTAACTAGGGCTTCAAACGTGCTCACTTTTACCATGAACAGCATATACCTTTATTCACTGTACACATAAAATTGACTTCACAAGAAAGAAAAAACAAATTCCCACCAAAAAAATTGGCATAGTATGTAGGCATGGTGCACATAAACTTAAAAAAAAAAATCATTAAAAAAGGGACATTGAATTAAATTTGAAGTTATTCATACACTGATTAAGAAACTAGTCTGTAATGTGCCGCTGTTTTTACAGCAAAAGAGGAGGGATAATGGAAGCAAAAAAAGACAGTTATTCCCATCATAGTATTGGGACAGTATATGTGACTTGGACAAAGAATCCCCACTGACCCAGCCTGCAGCTCTCCTCCCCCCCCCCCCCCCCCCACATGCATCTGACAATACACTAGAGTCCCCTTCTGGCATGAAGTAATTTATTGCTTCACACTGCTTCCAACAATAAATGTCAAATACTATGATGGCAGTTTGAGAAATGCGTGACCACTAACATCAGTAAAGGCCAGTTTCCCATAGACTGAAAACCGTGGATAATAGAAACTTATATCGCGGTTGGAGAAAAGGTCTACAAAAACAAATCCATACGTAACTGAAATCGCGGTTGAAGATACTACAGTTGGCGAGGGATTACTGTAGCCATTTTTAGACGTGCCTCGAATTTTCGACTTTTTCGACCCAAACTTTTCACGGTTCCTCGGGATTGGGTCGTAATTGAGAGGTGGTCGTAATAAATGGGGTCATAATGGAAAGGTTTTACTATATCTGTATTGGGTATGGTATTGGGCTGATAGTTTAGTATCGGTTATGGACAATGAAGTCAGGTTATTACTTTCTTTAGGAACAAAAATTACCGTATTTCGGTTTGTATGCGTCACACATTAAAAGATTAAAAAAAGAGCAAATACAGCATGTACTCGTGAATAGCATACCCTTTTTTCCCAAAATAAAGGAGAAAAATTCTGGCGTGCATTCTATACACAGAAAAAAAAAAGAGGAAGGGGGAGTGTTAGCCATAAATTGTCTGGGGATGTTGAGGGAAGTGACGAACTGTATGTTGTCCCATCTCTCACTCTTCCATCACTCCTCTCCCTTCTCTCAGCAATCCTTCAGTTATGTGTAGGTCTAACCCCCCTCAAAACCAAACTAATGGCATCCTGTCAAGCACAAAACCAGAGCTGCCATGTGTTTACAGCCCCCCTCCCCTTGTAATAACACCCAGATGGTTGCCTGGGAATTCAGCCATCCCTCATTGTTTCCATGGCATAGACTAACCAACCATGTTCGAGAGTGGGGGGAGGAGAAAATGAGAGCCCTGTCACTGCTAACAGGAGAGGAGAAAAAAGAAAAACGAAGCTAGAAATGTTGAGTAGTAGGAGTAGGAGGTTCCTGATTTTTTTTTTATTTTGGCTTTTTACGCCCAAGTTATTTAATTAAAGTATTTTCCAAACATAACACAAGCACCACACATTAATGTAAAAAGGAATAATTTGTTCCATACTTACTAACAGGACGTCACAAATTTTTGGTGCATTTTTATTTTTAAAAATTTTTTCCCTGGAACTTGTTACAAAAATCATGGTGCTCGCTATACACGAGTGTGCACTATACAAGAGTAAATACGGTATACGTCGCTCAGAATAGTTGCACCTAACATCACCTGTATTTCAAAGCAAATGGTTTCACCTGAAAATGTTATGCAAAACATTTTAACGAGGAATTATTATTTGTAAAGATGTTTTATTTTGTGTTTAAAGGTTGTTTTATCTGGTAATGTTGGTGTTTCATTGTATCTGGTGTAAAATTAACATGACTTTAAAACTTAATATTTATTTAACTCAAAGGGCAGCATCTTCGCAAATAAAATTATATGCCCAAAAGCATATACTCTACCACTTGTCAGCAAATAATTGTTTGACCATCGAGCATCTTGTATTATAAGTGCTCATTTTCAGTAACTTCTTGTGGGGAAATTTGAGGATTTATATTAATTTATTTCAATAGACATGCATCTTTGAATAAACTGATAATATGCAAGTGCCTATTCAACACCTTTTGACGTCTAATAATGGGTAGGTAAGCACCGAGCCAAGTGCAGTGTAACTAATGACAGGGAAAATCAGGGGACATAGTTTTGAATGATTAATTATTTAAAAAAAAAAAAAAAAAAACAGTGAAGAAATCAATTATAATAGCCTCATTTGTGTCTCAAAAATAAAAGTTTTTTTGCATAAAATATAATTAATTACTTTAAAAGACAGACATTTTCCACGTGTGCAAGGTGTCACCAACAGGTAGCGGCGTGGAGAGGTCATCCTCCTCCTCCTCCCCCCCCCCCCACCCAGAGACATGACACTGCCCAATCAATAGCTTCTCCGTGGCTCTTAGCTGATAGTGCGCACGGGACATTTAAAATTTGACTTGCATTTGGTGTCATATTATTTGCTAGGTCAGCTTGAATTTTGTGTTCGGATTACAATAAATTATATACAGTATTTTAAGACATTATTTATTTATTTAAATGAGTCTATGAAAAATGTTTTTAATGTATTATTAACAGTAATACTTTTTGTGAAATTCAGTGTGAAGGGCATTGGTATCGGGGTATCTGCAGTGGTATCAATATCAATATCGGAAAACATGGTATCGGAACAACTCTAAACATTTGTAAAATGTCAAACTAATTATTGGGGATTGTCACGTTGGGGTGCTTTACCTATGTACAACTGTGGTCTAGTTGGTTTCCTGATTGGAGCAAAATCTGGAGGGGAAAGAACTAAGCAAGGTCGATACCTTAGCTTTATCATGCCTGGTCGTGTAGCTTTCTGCGGTGAAGTCTGGCTGCTCGTAAGTGGTGGCGGCTGAACAACGGCCAATGCTGGCTGCAGTGGAGTGGTACCCAGGTAGTATTCAAAGCTATATGAAGGTATTAGGTTTGAAGGATAAGTCACAAGTATAGTATCTAATCCTAATAAGGTTTCTTGATATTTATTTATAAGTAAATGTATCTCGTGCAGTCTTTCTAACAATCTGGTGGGTGGTTCTAACAAAGAGGGGAGGGGGAGGGGGGGTGTCAACTTGTGTTGCTACTCTTTCTAATAATTAATTTGCTAAGTTGTGGATGTCTGATTTCCTGCAGTATTTGGCACCTCCTTTACGGACATATGGCATCAGTATGATGGATATAAACAGTACTGGGAAGTAGCTGGTGTATCACATATTTCTGCTGTGTGGTACTATGTACTGTACTTCTCGCGGGGTTCGATCACACTGATATTCCTGCCCAGCCTTTTATAACAGTGGGTGGTATACACAGGATGTAGACAGCACCGTGGAGTAGTAGTGAACAGGTGAGGTTTCACCGGGGGTCAGTGCATTCCTCTCTCCTTTCCTTTGGCCTTTTACAGTGGTGAGTCAGAGTATGGAGGTACTCTGGTCACCAAAAACCATTCGTGAAAGGTATACACCTGCCTTGAGGGATCTTACGTGAGGTGCCTACTATTTCCTGAATAAAAGAATTTAATATAGCCTTAAGGTCTTGTATTAAATAATATATAATACTATAAAATACCTTAAGGGTGTGTTTTAGAAGTAAGGTACACTTTATTCAATTGGAATAAAAGAGTTATATAAATTATGTTAGCTTTTATTAAATACTTTAAAAGACAAATGGATCCGTACTCTCCCAGTAATAATAATAATATAATTAAATAAGAATTAAAAAATAAAACTGGGTTTGATTCTCTCAGGTGAAGGCATCCTGATGAAGCAATTAGTAAACGTGTGTGTAATTGTTGTCAGTAGGATGTGAATTTAAGAAGCCACAATTAAAATATTAAAATTATTCCCTAAAGAGGAAATGTTCTTAACGAACTTAATTAAATTGTGTATGCAGCACCAGATGGGCGCTGAAGAATGGTGTGGCTGGTACCAAGAGGGAGTTCCATCATTAGTGGGGTCTAAGGAAGACCTGGAGGGAGGTTACCAAGTTAGGGTAGGTGGTTGTCAGCATTGTAAGGACCCTCTAATGGTGTCGGTGTCCAGAAGACTTCTAGAGCTGGAGGTCCCCGAAGAGGTGGAAGACCCTCTGGATTGCTGGCGGGATCTTCGGAGTGATTGGACGTTGACTGTTGAGGACCATCTGGACACTTGCTGGTAACCGACGTGGCGCGATGGGTTGTAGCTGCTAGCTGACCCTGTTAGACTATCTTGTGGCCATTACAGCAGGAGACAGGGGGCTAGAGCTTACCCTTGATGAGCTGACATCTTCCAGTGTCCATTACAGCGGTGGAGGTGAAGCAGACTTCCCTGAGGCCATGTTCTGGAAGTTCTTTTATACTAATCTCTCCAGCTTGGGGCACTCAAAAAGGTGCAGGGGAAGCTAGCTCCGTCCTCTAGGGCTTGGACTTCTGACGGCATGCATGGGCGACTGGATATCCTTATCTGTGTGGCGTTCGCCACTTGGCTGAAAGAAGGTGTTGATATCTTGCCAGTCCGTGCATCTTGGAGGCTGTGAATGCTCCAGTGGGTGGCACTTTGCTCTCCAGCAGTTGGATTGTGAGATACCGCTGCCATCTTGGAGTAGTGGGCAATTCAAACTGCAGTGGAGGGGTGATGCTTGTGACAGCTTCTTGGTGTATAGTAGTGTTAAATTAGGATCACATGTTAGAGTCTTAATATGGGGGCTGTCCCAAGGCACTCTTGTGGAGACATGTCCCGTCTCCCTTTCTTCGTTCATTAGTGATTTCTGACTGGCGCATAAGGAGTAGTGCTTTCCAAGATGAGACGCAGTTGAAAGTAGTGTACACTTCCCAAAAAACGTTGAAAGCATCACGCATCAATGTAATACAAAGCCATTTAAACAAGAGTAAATTGTGATGTATGTGATGAATTTAAAGGAAATGCTTCTATCTTCTTTGAGAAAATGTGTTTGCTGTACAAGTGTAAATGGTGGGTATTGCCATGTATTTTGAACCTTGGGGTCGTGTAATCTTGTCATGAGACTCTGGCAACCCTGGTACTTAAGTAAAAACTAATTTTAAAACAGTGATTATTTTAATAAAACTAAATAGTGTGCTAAGCCAGTTATGACCAGTTGAAAATAGTATCATAATAGATTCTTAGGTTCAGGGTAAATTATTGGTTATAATATCGGTGATATAAACATGAATTGCGCATAATCAGGCAACTTCGATATCAGCTAGTTTCAATATATCAGTACCAGTATCGGCTCAGCCCTATAAAAGTTCTTGTGATATATAACACATTTAGGAAATATCCAAGAGCGATGTTGTTTCAAAGGTTTTTAAAGTGCCAAGAAACTGCTAATAGACTATATCAGGGACATACATTATACCAGTTTACATAAGTACACATTTTACATTTATGGTGCAAACTTGATTTTAACTCGAAAATTTAATACTGAACTCGACTAGACTACTCGAGTTTCATACAGCTTGACTTGATTCAACTTGAAGCTGTAAAAAATCAAACTCCCCAACACTAATTTAATGATGTTACATCTCTGGGAATTTAAAATATGTACTTTAAAGTGAAGTATTTTATACTGAGATTTTCAGTATTAACTTTTATTGTCTTGAATAATAAGTTGTTAATCACCCAAATTTGTGCCTTAAGTGTATTCATACTTAAAACCTGACATCGTAAAGGCAATTTGTATGCATTTATGCTCTCGGCTTATGTTAAGAGAAGTGCATAATTTCATTTTTAAGCAAATATTACTTGCCGGTGCATTCTGTTGAACAGTAATATTATTAAATGTGGATAACTAGAAGAGATTTGCTGTGTATGATATATTTGTAATCTAGTAAGAAGCAATTTGTTAACCTAATATGTAAAAAAAACTGTCTGCATTTCTGGTGTGGAAAAACGGAAGTTAAAACAATGAGAAATCAAAATCTTTTGTGATATGTTTTGAAATGGTAAACTGATGCGTTTTTCATTTTTAAGCTACCTTATTGGAACTTTTAATTTTAAAATATGGTACTTTGGACTAATGGCTTTAGAATTAATCTTCATTATCATTCTGTATTTTATAAATGTATGTATTTACTTAACTTCACAACACTTTTTCAGGTTTAACAGTCATGATTCTGACAGTACTCATAAAAAAGTAGAAGTGAGTGACGCTATTGTAAATGGATTTGTAAAAATACATTCCGAGGCATCTGACACATTAGCAACTCCACGGAAGTATGTTTCTTTCATTCAAACGTACATCCACATTTACAGAAACAAAATTATTGGTATAGAACAGAGGCAGAAGCAGTTGCAGGTATGTCTTATCAAATTGTCTCCACACTAGAAAATGTGTTGCATTATTACTATACTCCCATTCATACTTTTTGCTACCAGTGGTTTTGAGTGTGTCTTTTTCAAACCAAGCCAGTTATACAGATTGTGTATACAGTTCAAGAAATAGTTTTCAATTTTTCTAACTTTTATGACTGTTACAAATTTTAAAGTATCACACATTTACTTTACTTCACACATTGGTAGGCACCTGTAATATTTGATTTTTGTATAGCTGCATAGTAAACTCCAAGACATTTTATACTCATTTGTTTTCTGCCATTGGCCAATAACTTGTGTGACATTTCCCAAAGATGCTTTCAACCTATAGTAAAGGCTCACTGGTTGAGCAACTGATCTCCAGTGACGCAGTCACATAGGTAATTGACGTTGTAAAGTTGCTAAAGACTGTTCATGGTAAAATGAGTACTTTTGAAAGCCCTGCTTAAGATCTACTTCTATGCACGTTGTGTATTTTTCTACCTTATGTCAAATTAACATTGCCATAGGCCTCATCACTTTATTCATGCATCGGTCAAATGGAACTGTGAAATTATTAGAAAACTAAATATTTTACAAATCTGCTAATTTTCACATTTTGATGCAATAAGAAAAAACAGAAAGCAAAAGAAGCAATTTAGTTTTGATGCTGATTCTTACTGGCTATTTGAATTAACACCTTCACTTCATCTACACACCTTTCTACAAGCAACAATGAACGAGGTGTGGAAGCCTAGAATTACTACCAGAACACCTAAAGTATTTTCCCAGAACCAGCTATTATTACAGACATATCAGAGTTGTATGTTTCAACAATACTGCCGGCCAGTAAACCATGCTATACACTCTCTCTCCTCAAGAAGATGACAATAATTGATTATTAGTAATCAACACCCGCCACAACCCCGAAGAAGTTTAAGGGCGAACCGAGAGATTTCGTATCGCAACGATGGCCGCCCTTAGTCCACCCAAGATGCAGCTCCCACCACCAGGCCGGCGCGCCCTCAGCCAAAGTAGAATATATACCTGTGCAGAGGCTGTAAACGTCAGTTGTTCATCGACTCGTCAATGAGCTGCACCAGTTGGACAGATAGCTCCACCACGCTCGTTGGCCAGGGTTCTGACCAGCCACCAATATCCCTCCAGGGATCACCAGCTCACC